>WSXT02229921.1:0-16324 GCA_011762715.2 Neuroterus valhalla | reverse complement strand
CTTTTCCCCCCCTGTGCCTAAGTATAAATTAGGAAGATTGATGAGTAAGAGTATTGAATGCAATAGTGATAATGGTTTTTAGTGAAAAATGGTTTATTTCAAAGCGGTATGCACCTTCCGCTTATTACAAAAACAAGACAAATGAAATTCATTTGTTTCGTGTCCGCAGCTAGACATACAAAAATACAATAAATACATATACACATACATGCGTAAAATCCTGTCTTTTTTTGTCTAGAGGGTCTCCGAACGTGGATACTTGACAAAGTTAACGAATAAACATGAAATTTCTACACTTTATGTTCACCATTCGCAATCAAGACGTCTAAACTACGGTAGTAGGAGAGAGTTCAAAACAAAAGTTAGCATCAAGTTCTTGCTTTGGAAAAAATTTCAATTTATTTGATGCTGGTATATATCGCGTCTTTAGACTCGAAAGTACTTGTAAGAATTACTTCCGTTTCAAAAACGTGTCATGGATTAGAGTTGAAAAAACATTTCATCGCAAGTCATATAAGAGCGGATTTCTCAAACGGAATCATAAATTATTCACCAATAAATTAATATTATGAAGCCGTTAATGTAATAAAGTAATAATGTGTCGCTAACACAATTTGAAGGTGACATCAGCCAGAAAAGGTTACTCTTGTTCAACTTTCATTCTGTAACCGTTTCCTTGGCTGTGTTTACAAGAATAATAGCTTTGGAGGCTTTCATTATCTTCACAAAACAAGCAATATGTCAAAGCCCAGATTAGATGAACAGAAATTCCAATTAAGTTTCCCTGAAAAAATTTCGCAGAAAATCAATACGGTAAAATTGGATCCTAAAAAATAGCTACCAATTCGATAACTATTGAAATTAGGTTTTTCCAAAAGAACGAGTTAGCAAGTCACTGAAATTGTTTCCAACTGCATTCAAAGAAAATAACTCAAAGTGAGAGATTTCTCTCCAATTCACGATTTAGTCTGTAAATGAACATAGACGAGAGTGATTAATATTCTCAACTTTTAGTAATAGATAATTCTTGTCTGTGACACAAGGAGTTCAAAATACTCCTTTTCTCGTAATGAATTTGTATGATAAGTTAGGATCACATTGAAAGTTTAAGAATAAATAATTTCAAGGGAAAAGTCATCTTCGTGCAAGTATACGAGTATTTGAAATTTCAGGTTTGTTTTCTAAAGAAACACAATTCTTCTGTTTTTGAACCTTCATCATCTTTTGACCCAAATAGGATATTCGATTTTATTTCCTGAATATAATGAGGTTCATGGTCGTCTTTCTAAACCATTCAGAAAATAGAAAAATATTGTAAGCAGGGACATCGCAACGAAATTTCTCTGGGGGGGGGGGGCAAACCCAAAAAAGGAATTGATAATTCATATGAAAATTTTGAAATTTCTGGAGGGCAGCTGCTCGCTTGACCCTCCGGTTGCGACGTCCCTGCTTGTGAGCTAACAGAATAGAAGATATGAAAAGAGAATTTTCTCGAAAACCCCACTTTTTTTATTGCTGGAATTCTTCCACTAAATTTGTACTCCCTTTAGAAAGAAATTCTGTGAATTTCATGTTGACTTAAACAATTTTGTGGCCACGAGAATTCCTATTTTTGCTTGCGGATCAAGGTTTAGAGGAAAAAATTGTTTTCCTTCAAAAAATATCCCTCAATTTTAAATACTCGTTGAGGGGAAAATTTCCCATACTTTTCGGAATGATTATTCTCTGAAAATGATAAAATAAATTTCGTTTCATTCCCGTTAGAAGACAACATATTTGAGAGGTCAATGATTCTCTGACTTAAGGGGGTCGTCTAGTTACGCGCTCGATTTTCGAGCGTATTTTTGAGGATGGATAACAAAGAAACTAAACATGATATAGAGATGCAGTTTTTTGTAAAAATTTCGTACATCCTTTCTCTAGAAAATTATATATTGGAATCATTTATTCATTGACAATTGTGTCCTTGGGATGATCTAAACCGCACCACCATAAAAAAATTGTACCCAACTTTGTGGCAAGCTTTCTCAGGTTTGGCTGGAGGAATCTGTAATAACAGAAAATTTGTGAATCTGTTATAATTTTGCTATGCCCTGACACGAGTTTTCCCAAAAAAGTTGGGGTCAGGCCATAGCGACACCTATGCTGAACAATTTGAAATTTATAAACAAAAAACATATCAAATACTCTAGTCGGACCCTTGACAAAACTTTTGAAAAACATGACTTTTGGGAAAACGCTTTCAAAGATAAACAATCAATCGAAACCCGAAATACCTTATTCCATCATAATGGATCATCGTGAGAGCATTAAATCCATAATCAATCAAAATAAACACGATTGGTAAAACTTACAGTTCAATCGGCTATGCCAGATCCATAGAGCTCTCCTTCCTCGTTTCGAAGAAGTTTACTTACGAACACGAAAATCTATTGAAAGAAACTGGTCGAGCATCACTTCTCAGTATTTACAGACGAGGATCCCGTGCGCCGCGAAAGCGCGTGAAAGGACCACCCATATCTCTTGAAAGATTTTGTTTTGGGTAAACCATTCACAGGTTACACTTCTAGTATCATGAAGATTCGAAATATGTAAAAAAAATGATTTTTTGGAACCGCGTAACTAGATGACCCCCTCAAAGTTTGATTGCTTCCCGAATTTGAATGGGTACGCTCAGCAGGACTTTTTTTCACTATCACAGTATCTCTACTAGGGCGGACCGCAAAAGACGAATCTCGGACAATGGAATCCTCACTATGAATAAAAGTTGCCATTACTGGTTACGATGAAGGCTATGTATATTTTATTTTTTTCATTCTTATCGTAGCAAGCCGTCATTTTAGTAAGATCAACCGTTATCGAGAAACAATTTTCAAATCACGAAAAATATGAGACAATATTTCACAAATCAACATGTATTTCTGGAAAATGGTTACTCCGATCCTCATTTTTATTTATTTATAATTATTCATGATTTATATATAAAAAGAAAATATGAACCAAGGGAAGCTCCACTAATTTTTTAATTTTTTGCAACTTCGATTCCTTCCATATCGTGGGTCATCGAAATGGCTCAAAAGCCTTCGATAGAGACTCGTGAATGCAGGAGCACCATGCCATGACTATGGTATGTGCGATGTTTGGAGAATCTCTTTAGCTGGATCTCCCGATTATTGTTTCTAAAAATTAAGTTCTAGAATAATATTTTCACAAGCCCAATGCACTTAGAGAGAAAAATTATGGAAAATCTGGCTTTAATCCTGAATTTTGTTAAATATGTTAACTTCTCGAAACAAAATCTCTTGAGGTTGTACTGAAGCGAGGTTTAGTGTTCCCTTCGTGGTATCACTGTACCCTATTCTTGAGCATTGCATTTCAAACCTGCAGCTAACTGCACGTGATCAAAAGTGAACGGATTTAAATTCCTATTCTGAGCAATTTTTTTTATTTTGTGAAGATCTTGCGTTCTAAGTTTGTGAAGCTTATTTGCGGACTATAAAAAATTAAAATTCTTTGATATCGTTCTTGAAGACATTTACAATAACACTTCTTGTTTCCAATCAAAAATTTCCTTCATGAAACAAAGTTTCATTCACGACTTATGAACTGATCGCAAAAGATAGATGGGCCCAGTAGATGTTTTACGTAGCTTTAAAGTGTAGAAAAGAGTTCTTAAATCATCTCTCCCAGAAGTAAGAGCACTGCAGTCGAAAAACAAAGGAGGCAGATGATTCTACAGGAGCTAGAGCTAAATTGGCTCGAAGTAAAAACACAGGAATGTAATCAGCAGAGGCATTCTTTAAAACGCACGTGTAAAAGATGATTTCTATCTCATTATATCTTTGGGAGAATGTTGAACTTAACATTGACAAGAGTTATTCAGACCAACGCATATGCCGCTCATCCTTAGAGTATTCTGCTATCAATGATAGGTGACGTGCACGCCAACGTTCGATGATTGGGTTTTCAAAGATTAGTGGAGGCATGAGGAAAAGCATAAGAAAGAGAGGTAATCAGAGAAGACAAAAAGCTCAAGGTCAAGAACCAAAGGCAATAGGAGGAAAAGGAAGGCTTCGGAAAAGAGCGGTAGTAGAACTCTTGGGAATCAGTGAATATGTAGTTCCACTTCTTAACTATGAGAAAGAGGCATGTTATGACATGATGAATTGGGAATAAGTAATCAACAAAGCACGTACCATTATGGCCCATATTTTAAACAAAGACTCACGACTTGTTATAAATGGACGTCGTGCACCAGAAATTGATTTTCAAGAATTTTATTGCCACACCCAGAGTGTGGAGAAGGGTGTCAAACTCGTGACAGAAGCTTCTGCAAAGGATTATGCAGTACGAGCTAGGGACGAAAAAATAAGTGCTCAAATCCATCCCCGGAGACAAATGTCACGATTTGAGTGTAAGGGTGAATATAAACCTTCGCAATAAAATCGGTATCATCAATCTGTCTACTTCGGTGCAGTGTTTGAGTTGGGCATGAGTGGGACTCGAAATGCTGCCGCGTCTTAGTCGTGAGTCCTGGATTGTGTGGCTACAATATCATCGCATGGTATTGACGCAAGTTGAGAACTGCATGATAATCCATTATAATATTTGATACATTTTTTTAGATTTTTTCAAAAAAAGGATGAATATTAAATATTGAATACATTATTTCATGTACCTCGGTCTGAGACTGCTTGCTCAGATGATGCAAAACAAAGCATTACTTATATTTTTCATGATAACTTCTATATTTGCTTCGATACTACAATTCGAAGCAAGCATTATTATTAAAACAAATAAATTTTAATAGTTCTGTTTTCATGATTACCGTTATTTGTTTATCTCTTCGAAGTAAACAATTTTTCTTCCCAATATTTTCTTCGCATCTCGTTTTGTTTTGCTGGAAACTTGTCGTCTCTATACGACATGTTGTTTGTTACGATTAAAAGCAAAACAGTGCGTCCTACGAGGTACTAGTTTCAAAAAAAAATTTTGTAGATCTTGTTACAATAAGCAATTTTGTATCCACAAATTCTTTCCTATCTCGTCTCTCTTGGCCTCAAATGGATTTCTCTCATCCTTCAAAGACAGGACATATTCTTGCAGTTTTCCATTTCAAGGGGAAAGAACCTGTTTGCAATGCTAAATAACAAACCCTGCAAAGTGGCTCTACTGGATGATCAGATAATTTTTAACTAAAAAGATCTAAATCCCATCCAGCTCAGAAGTGAAGGAGTTCTGCAACTTCTACAAGCACTTTTAACTCGAATCACAATAAGTTGGGGCAATTGTTCGAAATAAACGGTGAGTTGCAACTGATCCGACGTAAGATTAATCCTATTCTCATAGAATTTATTAAAAACTTGCATGAACGCATCTATAATTTAAATTCGGAACGTCTTACTCTAGATCTTCCAAAAACATTGTACCGAGAAGGAGAGTCTGGCCTGACGATTCGTCGTTGAATTTCCAAAAAAGGTTTGCATTTTCCCGAATCTAATATTCTGCCCTCGCTGTGAGGTTACTAAGATCAGATCTGGCTCTTGCCTTCATTTACTACGAGTTAGTGAATGTACCTGCTGTTTATAAGAGTCTGACAAACTGATCCGACTTTCTTCCAAAAATCATTCTTTGATTAAGTATCTTCAATCAGTTCAGCTGAGAACCCAGAAGGGAGTAAGTTCTTTACATTTTTCTGGTTAAGAAAGCGCAGAATGAATATTTCAAAAGCGTGTTGTGATACCTGAAAAGGGTTCATCTTGGGAAGTGAAAAAATTGCTAACACTGGTTAGTGTGGAGCTTCGTTAACACACGGGATGGGTGCATGTTCTACATCGCAATACATGTCGGCAAAAGCGATATCAAAAAGAGGTTTCATTGAGAGATTTCACAATCCTGTTATTTCATCGAGTTCACATCTCATGGATGTTGAGCCTGTTATACATATTGCTGAGAGTGAAAAGTTCTATGATGACGATGATGTATATCAAGATAAATCTTCTAATAAAAATGCTCAACTTTACAATCAAAATGATTTAGATGATCTCGTTCGTGATTTGAATCTTCCTAAATACCAATTTGAACTATTGCCTGCAAGACTTTACAAAAGGAATTTGTTACTACCTGAAACTAAAATCAGTAGCTACAGAAATAGAGAGAGGGACTTTTTCCAAAACGGAAATAAATATGCTGCATTTCCGCTAGGTCATTTTACCGTTTTTAAAGAATCATATGATAGTTGTATTGGACGAAAAAAGATTTGGCTTCAAGATCAGAGTAGGATATTGGTTCACATAATGTTTTGAATGGAAGCCTTGTTGAGGAAGAAAAGATTTTGCTTCCACCGCTCCAGATCAAATCGGGATTGATGAAACAATTTGTCCAAGCATTAGACAAGAATGGTGAATGTTTCAAGCATATTCGAAACACGTTTCCAAATTTGACTGACGCTTAAGTTAAGGGGAGAATCTTCGTTGGATCTGATATACAAGAGCTAATGAAAGATAAAGGATTCTTGATTACTAGGAAACCTAACAAAAAAAATGCTTGGTTGAATTTCTATAGAATCTACTGTTTGCAAACTTCAAAAATTTTGGATGTTTTATGAGCTTATAAAAACATTGCTTACTCTCTCATTTGGACTAATTTCCCGAAAACGTCAGTGCATTTAGCGCGGAGATGGGTGAATGGTTCCACCAAGATTTCGAAGATAGAGAGCGACATTACCAAGGTCGCTGTGATGAGAAAATGGTGACAGACTATTGCTGGTCGCTGAAGAGAAATGTTAACTCAAACAACCAGAAACGAAAAAGTCTCAACCGATCAATAGAATCGGAACGTGATTATTCGTATGAGAAGGGAAAGGCTTGAGTAGTCAGCTTCCAAAATTTTTCAGATTCAGCACACATCAAATCTGAGTTCGATCCATGTTTCATATTATGTTATGCGGTATTTGATAGCTTGCTGTTTATAATTCGACCTTAACTGTATCCACCA
Source organism: Neuroterus valhalla (assembly GCA_011762715.2). NCBI lineage: Eukaryota > Metazoa > Arthropoda > Insecta > Hymenoptera > Cynipidae > Neuroterus > Neuroterus valhalla. Next base: position 9,328 of record WSXT02229921.1, on the reverse strand, counting down.
TTTCGAATTTTCGAATGCTACGTACACGTGTTAAGAGCCATCTGGACGTATCGCATGACAGGTAAAATAGACTTTACACGTGGAAAATAAAGTAAGAGTTTATTGTTGAACATCGCAGATATATTTTCACATGTATTACAGTATCATCTGAAACCTAAATTTCTTTAATTCAAAGAACGATATCTTGGCTTTGAAAAATTCTTTTCAAGAAATCGGGCAGTAATTTTGAAGTAAAAGACTGTAGCTTTCTAATGCCGTAGACAGATTTGCAATAGAATAAAAATTCTAGATTGCGCGGAGCTCAAATTACAGTCAAGCTACAGTCTTTTACTTCAAAATTACTGCCCGATTTCTCTGTCTGGTGGTGTAAAACGTGTTGGCCTGTGTAAATTTGGGTCATGAAGAAACTACCTTCATAAAAGCCTCTTAGAATGTAAAATATTGATCTGTGGTAAAATTTTGGTGAACGTACATTGCAACTATACTCAAACACCATCTACTGGAGACAACGTTTATATTTAAATTAATATACAAAATAATAGAATAATTGAGTTCGTCACCTCATAATAATAAGAAATTGCAATCAGGACTCCCCCACCTCTCCTACCTTACCGATAATCCGACAGAACCACAAAGCTAGCTCCAAAGAACTCTTCTTGATCTAATACTGTAGAGTGCAGCCATGTTTTGGTTACGACTGAAATATCATACGACGTCACATCCAGAAAACATGCAGCTTCCTGAAATGTCGTATTCAAACTCTCTGCTACTGAAGAGTTCTTTCTGGCGTAACACGTCTTTTTTTTTTGTAAATCGGATGCGATTTGAGAGTTTCCTTGTTGGCATTTGCTGATTTCAAGAACAAAGTTTCTAGATCTCCTACCTTGAATTTGACCTTGATCAGTCTGTGATTAAGTGGGGGTTAGGGTCTAAAAAAAATTTTTTTCATGAATTTTTTCTGGAAATGTTATGAAGATAAATTTGTTCTAGTATTAGGCATATTATTAGGTATCATTTCAAGAACATTTTGTTAAATTTTGGCACAAAAATATGCAGAAATAAGCCAGCGGCAGCAGATTTACGATGACGTCTTTTATTTGCGGTGTTCATCATATCTTAACGTAAAGTAATCTGAGACAAATAAATAAAAATTTTTCATCGAAATCTATGTATTTCTCGGGTCCAACGTCAACCATCTATAAATTTTCCAATTCTTTCTGGACGTTTAAAACCAAAATTGTGATTTTTAACGAAATATTTCGCCATTTTGTGAAGGGAAAACACCCTTAATGTTGAAAAAAGACCGTTGGACCGTGTCAAATTATATGCAGAAAGTGTGTACAAAATTTGGAAATGATAGGTCAAGTTGTTTTTTGAGGAGAGTGAACACCGACTTTGAAACCCTGATTTTAAGAAAAACGCGTTTAAAGTTTTGAACTGTAAAAAAGCGAAAGAAAAATTAACTTTTTGAAATCACACTGTATAATCGATTCCAGATCAATTAAAGGACATCTGACGTAGCAATTTTGTTGTCTTCAGTTTCTTTTTTTTCATGTGTAAGTTGAATGCTGGCTTGCTTATTTTCTCGTTTTGCTCCTTTATCAGACCTGGTGTTCGGTCAAAACCAAAGCATGTTTTTTCAAAATGCGCGTTTTATTTAATTCTTTGTGTGTTTCTTCATTCGCATGGCAAATGATGTTAGGGTGTCCAACGTTTGACACCATGCCAAGCGGTGAATTCGTAAAGGATCGGATTTTTCCGTCTTCTGGAGCCACCACAATTCGGGCCGTTGCGTCTTGTTCCAAAAGATCTCTAGTAATGTTCAGTCAGTCTAACCTTATAGATGTGTTTTTGTTTGTGAAGAGTATTGTTGATGTTTACATTGGCAATTACATGCATTCGATGCAGGTTCGATCACTATTTTTTTACTCATTATATTGAATTGCCGTAAATGTTTATTTGCACGCAATCAATCCATGCGTTTCGTACCTGTTCTAAAAAACTGGTATCCAAGGCCTCGCGAGTGTTACTCGTAGCTGCAAGTATAACTGACCATTAATTGGTTATATTGTATCTACAGACGTAAAATAGAAAGGTTTTTTATACCAAAAGGCTTTTCCCCTTTTCAAAAAACAGTGCTTATTCACTTTCTATCACATCATATCCTCATTTATATTTTTTAATATTATTATCAACGTTATTAGTTAGTGACCTTAAGTGGGTAAAAACTTGAACCACGGAGTCTTGCCATGTTGGTTAAGTTCCGACAAAACACCTGGTGATACAAACACTGTCCTCGTGTTTCTAAAAGGTGTATAACTTTGAGGGTTTTGCTCCGATTAACTTGAAATTCTATCACAAGATTCTTGAAACGTCTTACTATAAGAAAATGCAACAAGAGAAAATCGATTTTTTGACCCTACTCCCCCCTTAAGTAGCGCCTTTGAAAAGCGACCCAAACGTTGAATGGTCATATTTTGCAATTCAATGTCAGGGACTATTTTTTTTACATTCTCATCAGGAAAAGTATTATGTTTGTATGAAATTTGACCACCCCCTCTCCTCCCGCCCCGGTTTTGTCAAATGTCCATGTTTTGAGACCCCCTGACCGGGGAAAATATTGAATTTTAAACTTCTGTCAATATTTTTCGTCGTGCTTGAGAACAATGAGAGTTCTAATCTATACGAATGCAAAATTTATTTTCGACAAAAACTGGTTTTACGATTTTTTTCGCACTCAAAAATTTATATAGATTTCTATATTCCATAATATATCGCAGGTGACTTTCTTTTAAATTCTGTACAATTTAAATTTCAGACTTCATTCAGTTGTCATTCCCATTTGTCCATTTTTAAATCATTATTTGTCGTGAAGAATTGCAATAATAGTGTATTGTGATGCTAGTGCGCGAAGTAGGCAATCACGCAAAACGTGAATCACCTGCGCGCACTATCATCACATTATATTTTTTGAAATACCCGGCACGAGAAGTTTCTTCTCAAAATGATGAAATTCGAAGGTTAGACGGTACTTACAGTGAATAAGAAAGAAACTGGGATAAAGTGCAGTAGGGTTCAGGGAGTACGCGAATAACCTAGCGCTTTCCTTTGTGTTCAGTTGCACACTGCAGAGCACTGGTTCGAGTGTGCAAATAAAAACGAGAAAACATGTCCCGGAAAATGCGTGAATCAGGCACTTCACGCTCGCTGTACAGCGACGATAAATCGAATGTCGCATTCAGGTGTTTCAAAATAGTTCATTTCGACATCTGTGTAAGAGGTGATTATTTAGCGAATGAGACATTTCTCGCATGAGTGAAGCGAGTGAAAAAAAAGTCTCAGCCGCTAAAAATCACCTCTTTCACAGATGACAAACAGTATTTTATACCACAAGAGATGGGAATTGAGATTTTGAGGTTGGGGTGGTATAAACAATCTTTCCACACTATGGTAAAAATGCAGTTTTTGGCAGAATGGAATCGGTCAGAATAAAGTATATTGGGTAACATAACTGAATAGGCTAATCTCGAATAAATTGAATTATTTCATTTGAATCAGGATCGTGCATGGAAATCGTAGATTTCAATTCAAATTGGCAATAATCATTTTTGTATCAAACAGAAATCTGTTGAAGTGGATATATGTATTCTCATCTGAAATTGCTACACACACACATTGCTACACACATTTAAACATGTTGTCAATTCTTTCATTGATATATTAGGAGTTTTTCTGTTAATAGTAATAGTAGTGATAAACTTGAACAGATCGAGGTGAAATAGATATAGTGTGTAAATAATTTTCGTTCTCCAATGTTGAAACAGTGATGATAATCGTGCTTTATCCATTAAAGGGCATGCGACAGCTTGTCTCGTGACCACTTGCTATCCCATTTCAATTACAATCGGCGACTTTATAATCGCGAAAATCAATATATTGTGGTGAAACATTGGGAAATCATTCAGTATAAAAGAGTGCTTTCGTCCTTGTTTCCAGTCACCTGGAAAAAAATGATAAGAGGAGCTCTCATATTTGTTTAACCATTCTCTAAACTTCCAAAAAATTATTTGCGTTTTCAAAATTATATATACGTCGAATATGAACAATGTAATTGGTCACGTGACAGACTGTAGCAAACTCTTTTGAACCTCTACGTGGATTTTGTGAAAACAGATAAAACTGAATTTATTTATGGTTGGGATGAATTATTTTATTTCAAATAAAGATCTGTTTGAGTTATTAGAATTTTTTCTGAAACCGCTTTTTATTGTCGATTGAATAAGGAAAGAAAAAGCTGAAATTCAAATTGCTTGTCATGTCATCATTTTCCCCAGATGAACATAATATATTTTACAAATTTGGAAAAATTATCTACACTCTACAGATGTGACGTTATACAACCGAGGGTTATGTTTTCGGAACAGTTAAATGAAATTTGTAAGAGAAGTTCTTCGAGTAATGTAGGAACATTTGTAAGAAAAAAATCCATATCCTGAAATTTGTTGCATAGAAGAGTACCTCAATTCTTTGTCTGTTTCCTATTCGGTGTTGTTCTGTATTCGGAGGTTTTTTGTGTCGGAAGTGCCTTGGACGTGCCTGACTTTTTTTTTTTTGTTAACGCATCCTTCCGTCTGACGTGCATACCTGTCCGAAGTGCTATTTTCTTTTCTCATGGTATACCTAACCTCAAAACGCGCGTGGTTGTTTGCCACAGCTGTGTTGAAATGCCGCCAAAACTATTGAGCGTCGAGAAGACGTGTCGTGGCCGTAAGGGTTCAGTGATCGATGACGTCCAGTGTCCAGGATGTCAGACCTCATACCACCCAGCATGTGCCCAACGAATGAAGGTTTCGATAACGGGTATTTTACCAAGTGCTGTGGACCTAGATCGCGCTCTCCTATAACGCCGGAACCTGCTTCAGCTACTCTAACTGCCAGTGACGTTGAACGCATAATCAAGAATGCTTTCGCTGCGATAAAGCCCCAGTTGGATTTAGTCTCAACCTTGGTCAAATTACTGTCTGAGAAATTTGACAGTCTCTCAACTAAACTCGACCATTCCAGTTTAAGACTGGAAAACACCGGAAAGCAACTTGATGATCTTAATACCAGGATGGTAAAAGCAGAAGGTAGGATTAAAAACCTCCATACCCCCGACCAGTCTCACCAAATCCTGGATAAAAAAATATTATTCGTAGTTGCCTTGCTGAGATGGAGCAAAGATCTGCTAGGAAAAATAATCTCATTTTATTTGGGGTTCCTGAGCAGATCTCTCCTCGACAAAAAGATGGCACCTCGTCCAAAGAAAATCCTATGTCCACCATCACCAATCTGCTTACAGGAATTATTCCTGACAATTTGTTCTTTAACATACGAGCCTTTAAACTTGGAACTTTCCTCCAGATTTCGTCGGAGCCCCTTCCTCGTCCTATGAAGTTTGTCTGTGACACGGCGGATGCAGCGCATGCGCTGCTTCATTCGATCTTGCGTGCGAAGAAGGATCCCGAGACGGCAAATCGATTGAATCAAATTTGGATGTCGCTCGACCGAACGACGGTTCGGTTGGAAGAACTTGCAGCAGTAAAGAAGGAGTTAGCATCTCGTCGTCTCAAAGGAGAGGTGGATAGCCATAACATATCGTCAAGGAATGCCTGTGGTTTCCAAGGTAAGGAAGCAAACAAGCAAGCCGATAACATTATCGAATGTCAACTCGGGCCAGAATTCCCAGCTGTAAGTAATTTAGATCATGTCAAACCTACCCCCTCAAGGTCGACTCGTATCGTTGCGAAGAGTGCCTCTCAGCTGATCTCTGTTTACTATCAAAACGTCAGGGGTATGTGTACTAAACTCAATCTATTGCGTCAAGCTGTTCCCCTCAACTCTAACAACATTGTTATTTTTACTGAGACATGGCTACATGATAAAATTGATACCACTGAATTGGGAATTTTGGGTTACGACGTTTTCCGATGTGACAGGAATAGCTCTACAAGTGACAGTAAGCGGGGTGATGGGGTCTTGATTGCAGCTATCTCCAGTTTAAATTGTGTGAATCTTCCAATTTTTAATAATACAATCGAGCACGTTTTCACAAAATTCCAAATTGGCACCGTTACTCATATTATTGGCGTCGTTTATGTCCCTCCTAATGCAGGTCGAAACTTATATATTGAGCTCCGTGATATTTTCGAGGATATTATTAATTCAAGTCCAGGTGCAATTGTAACCATTATTGGGGATTTCAACATGCCTTACGCGATCTGGAGAGTAAATTCTAACATGGGTCATAAATGCTCTCCTAAGCTCGGCTCACCTCTTATGCATGCTGATACCTCGAACGCCTTTTCTGATTTTCTTACTTATACTTACTTCGAACAGGTAAGCAGCATCATGAATACTCACGGATCTCTTTTAGATCTACTTTTTACAAATGCTCCACCTAACGAAATAACTGTAGCAATCGATCCCCTTCTACCTATCGATAATTACCACCCGCCCCTGACGTTTGATTTAACTGTCCACAGCACTGACTGTGATCTTACCCTTTCTGACCTTTCCTATATTTGTCCAAATTTTAAGGCAGCAAATACTGTAGCGATTAGCCACTTTCTTTTCAACGCCGACTGGGATAATCTGTTACTCAATACATCTGTGGACGAGGCTGTAGATACCCTCTACGCGTACATTTATACAGCGATAGATTACTATGTACCCTTAAAAATAATCAAACCGTCTAGTTTTCCCCCTTGGTTTACTGGCACCTTAAAACAGTTAGTCACAGCTAAGAAAGTTGCCCACTTAAATTACAAGCGATTTCGTAGACAGACGGACTATCAACACTTTTCAGAACTCAGGGCGCAATGTAAGATCCAATCCGACTCCTGTTATGTTAATTTCATCGTTAAATCCGAGAATTCAATTATTGAAAACCCTAAGCATTTCTGAAGTTTTTTTCAATTCCGTAAACAAAACAAGTAATCTGCCCAGCCATGTATTTTTCGAAAATGACCATGCTGATACCAGTGAGGGCATTGCCGAACTTTTTTCCATTTACTTCATGTCAGTCTATAATCCGACAGTTTCAAGTGATACCCAACATTGTTCAAATTACTCCTTAGATTTTTCGAATGTTCACATGAGCAAGGATGACATTTATTGTAAATTGCGCAAACTTGATGCTAATAAAGGGGCTGGCCCAGATGGGATACCCCCCTCCCTCATCAAGTCGTGTTGCTCTTCACTAATCCATCCGTTATATCTTATTTTTAATAAATCAATTTCTGATTGTTATATTCCTGGGGTATGGAAGAGGGGCATAGTTTCCCCTATTTTTAAATCAGGAAACCGCTATGATGTAAGAAACTATAGGCCAATTACTCTGCTCAGCTCCATCCCTAAAATCTTTGAATGTATCGTTTGTGATAAGCTCTATCATGTCTCGGTCAACACCATCATCGATGAGCAGCATGGTTTCATGAGGGGTAGATCCACGGTCACAAATCTGTGCGCATACACGCATTACTTATCACAATCTCTTGAGGCGGGCTCGCAGGTCGATGCTATATACACGGATTTTCGGAAGGCCTTCAATAAAGTGGATCACGGCATTCTCGTGGCAAAGCTCAGAGCCTTGGGTATTTCTTCTAATATGCTTTCCTGGCTTTCGACCTATCTGGAGGGAAGGTTGCAATCAGTTCGTGTTGAAGGCTGTTTCTCAAAAGAGTTTTTGCCTACACCTAGGGTGCCACAGGGGTCGCACCTGGGTCCACTCATGTTCCTTTTTTATGTTGATGATATCAGTAGGCTTATCAGATTTTGTCTCTTTCTTTTATCTGCTGACGACCTTAAAATGTCTTTTGTTGTCCACTCCCATCTGGATTGCATCGAATTTCAAAACGATCTTGATCGCCTGCATGAATGGTGCAGCCTGAATCGTATGCCAATTAACATTAAAAAATGCTCAGCAATTACCTTTTCTAGGGAGAAAGTCAATATGATGCATCACTACAATATCAGAGGGGTCGAACTGACCAGAGTTACCCAGGTGATGGATCTCGGGATAATTTTAGATTCTGAGCTCACGTTCAATAATCAAGTCTGACAGGCTGCGAGTAAATCTCTAAGATTTTTGAGCTCTGTCACGAGAAATGCTTTAGAATTTAGGAATCCCCTTACTTTAAAAACTTCATACTCTTGATTCGTTCGACCTTATTTAGAATACGCATCTATTATCTGGTCACCGCAAAACCTTGTACACAAAATGAGGCTTGAACGGGTTCAAAACCGTTTCCTCCGTTTTGCGGCTAGGAAATTGGGTTTACCCATTAACAGAAGAGACCACGATTACAGAGAAATAAGAGCCCTATTAAATTTTCCGAAACTAGCCTCTAGGTTATTAACTGCAGACCTTTGTTTTTTACACGGTATTGTCAACAATAATATTAAATGTCCTTCGATTCTATCTGAAATCAAGCTTGTAGCACCAACTAAGACTTTACGTCATAAGAAGTCTTTATTTTATGTAACAAATCATCGTATAAATTACGGAGCGAATTCCGTGATACCCAGAATTTGTTCTGAGCCCAACTCTTTTGTAAATAACCGTGATAACCAGCTCGACTTCTTTAATCCAACTGCGTTTCAGTTCAAAAGCCTGGTGCGTTACTCGATTTTTAATCGCGGCGGTTATCAATCGAATTGTTCTGACTGAGACTAAAGCGTTATCTTCAGTTAGTAAGTTTGCATGTATTGAAGGGGATACACCCGTTCACTGATTTAAAATAAAAAAATAAATAAATTACAAAACTTTTCTTCACACACTCTTGAGTGGAAATTCACACTCTCTAAACGTTTACTTTCACACTTTAATTCGGACATGGACAAATATTGAATTGAAGCGCACTTGAACTTTTCACTCATAGTGTACTTTTACACTCGTGAGTGTACTCAACGAATTACAAAATATATTTATTACTACAGAATTTTCAGACAAATAATTAAACTGCTGTTGTGTGAAGGGAATTGGAAAATAATACTTTGCTAACAATTTCGAGTTACTTTTTGAAATAATAAGAAGATCAATGACTTTATAACAAAAGCTTCCTAATATTTTATTAACCCATTATGTCCCGTAATTATTTTTGTTTGATTTTGGCTTAAAACTCACAGATTTGCTTACCCTGACTGTTACGAGCTAGGAAAAAATAGATTCAAAATTTCTGGATCACCAGGAGGCTCAGTAATTGAGGTTTCATCGTGATGCCGTACGGCATCACTGGGCGGTAAGTGGTACTGGGTTTCGATAGGCTAAATAAGTTACTAGACTTTT
>WSXT02229910.1:0-16324 GCA_011762715.2 Neuroterus valhalla | reverse complement strand
GTCCTTGCATTTTTTTATTCCTGTGTCTTTACACAGCGTCTGGAAACACTGAGACGATTCATTACGAGGAATCGATTTTCACTGCTAAATTACGATTTAATCCCAAGACAGTATTGTATTAGACGTCAATTAGATACGATGTATTACTTTCTCGTTACAAAATTGATACGAGACCAAACCTATAGTAGAATTTCAAAAAATGACACCAGTCTGAGACAAAACTAGTATCTTCCGTAACGAGACCAAAATGAACGCGTGTCGAACGGTATCACTATTTAGTCTATGGTCCTAAAATTGGTTACTACGTGTGTCTTGATACAATCACAAAACATCGACATTTAGAACTTCCAGACCTCACATTAGAAGAAAGGGTCTTGGTTCTCAGGTACAATAAACTTGTCACCTTCCCACTCCTGATGTTATTCTATAGAAAAACAGGATTTGGGCATCGAGGCTGAAGAATCTGTTCTGATACGATACCGAGACAGTCTCGTATCGATCAGCATCACTAGTACGTATACCGTCATAAAATTTTTAAGTCCTGTGTCTTTATACAGCGTCTCTAAACACTGAGGAGATATGATACGACATAATGGTTGGCACAATCGCAGTCCCAAAAACCGTTACAGTATCTTATCAAACGGCATCACTAGTACATATACGGTCTCAAAATTTTCCACCTTCTGTGTCTTTATGCAGTCACAAAACATCCATTCCTCGAGACTCTAGTATATTACCTTAAAAAAAAGAGTTTTGTTCCCTAGATTCTGAAAACTTGTCACCTTACTTATTGTCTTCCTCTCTGTACTGTTGTTCTGTAGAAAACCAGCATCTGGGCATCTTGTTTTAAAATACTAAGTCGATTCGAGCCGGTATATCAGCTTTCGAAAACCAAATCGTCGAGACACCACATCAATACTGGAGTTGCAAAAAACGATTTAGCAGAGATATGATAAGCAAATTTTCTTTTCCCATTGTACGTCACATGTAGGTGATTCCCTTCAAAAATAGTTCTGATATTTCCAGGAGGAACACATTTAATTTGACATGGATTTACTACCTCGTTTGTAGTTTTTCCACCAAATTTCAGAATTCTTGTTCCATAATTGACAATACCAGAAGCATCATTGTGGTCTGTATATGACAATCTCTGTCGCAGAATGCGACATGAATCACTGATTCGATCCAATCATTTTCCACACGAGCTGCTATCACGTGTGTGGGGCTGCGTTCACATTACCACTGTGTATTCGCACTACTGACTTGCACGGCCAATTAGGTGAGAAGCAATTATTTCGCGATACGGAGATTCGCGTAAATGCGGAAAACAATGTAAATTTGCGAGTGTTCATGCAAGTAACTGACCGTACGCAACGATAATCCAAAACCCATTTTGCCTCTTGATTTCGTCCATTGTTACAGTAAAAGACTCGCATTTATCAGTGGTTACACTTTTCATCCACTAAGCGCATCTCTTGCATCCATACTTAGTCTCTTTCTTGGAAATCTATCATCAAAGTGCTAACGGCATAACTACAGTACCGTAAAACCTCACGTTGTGGGGAGAGGGGTGAGGGTAGAGGGAGGCTCTTTCGGAACAGGGCGTCTAAGGCAGCCATTACAAATATTTTGAACAATTAGGCATCATTAACAAACACCATCTAAGCGTCTGACACCAAAACACTAAGACGATTCGATACGATTGATCTCTTTTTCGCGACAATATCGATTCGAGACCAAACCGAAACTAGAGTCTCAAGGACCGGAAATGAGCCTAGAAAATTGAGCATTAAATAAAACTCACTGATGCTCGTCCCATTATACAATCTTTTCGTAGGTCACCTTTCCATTACAACAAGAATCTAGAGAAAATTATATTATAAATGAAAGAGCATGGAGCTATTCGAAGATCGAAATTCATGGTATTTCCCAGAAGTTTTTGAGAGGAAGGATGGAACAATACGTTTTTGCGTGGACTAGAGAAAATCAAACGGTCTGAGAATAAAAGATTTCTATCCTCTGCCAAACATTGCAGACATTTGAGATAGGCTGGTAGGGTATTTACAATTCTCATCGTTGAATCTTGAGTTGGGGTATTTGCAGATGAATCCAAGGTCTCCAAGAGTTTGAGGGCATGCCCATCGGCTCCTGCAATGCTCCTGCTACTTTTGAAAGATTAATGGAAGAATTTTCTAAAAAATCAAACATTATATGCAACTTTAAGATGCGAAAAAAATATCAGATAAGTTCCGTATTTCTTACCTTCTTCATCCTTGTGGTAATAATTATTTATTCGGTTCAAACTTTCTGTAGAGGAAAGTACACATCATAGTCAAAGTGTGAAAACAACTTGAAAGGTGAATTTCAGAAACGACTCGAAAGGTAACTTTTAAAGCTTGAAAATTGAATTCTAACAATAAAAGCTACAGATTTGACATGTGTTTTGATATGATGGTTATAATTTCGAATATGTTAATTTATCAGGTAAATGAATAGTGAATGTATGGTAAACTGTTAATATTTTTATTAGTGATGCAATGTTTGAAGGGTGAACTCGAATGAACAATGGTGCATTATTTATGTGTTTTCTTGTCCTAACAAATTTCGAACAATTAAAGAAATTTATGAAAACATTTCGTCAACGCATAAGATTTTCCATTTTGAATTTCGCGATTTGAATGATATTCATTAAAATGCTAACAACAAATTTAGAATGAGGGATCCAAAAAGTATCAACAAAATAGGTTTCTTGTTAATCCAGTAACTTTTCGACCCTCTTATATCATTCTTTCAACAATGTGAATGTTTCAAGTATCGAACAAGAAAAAGCAGAAGGGATTGAGTCAAAATTGTACTCCGTTAACATATTGTACGTAATAAACTATTTGAAAATCAGCACATAAAATCGTACATAAATCTAAAGTTATACTTCCAAAGCAAATAAAAGCTTTGTGACTATTAAGCTGTTTGTCGATCAAGCTATGCGCAGAGTAATAATACTCCCCAGCATATAATATAATTTTTTCTCACAATATATAGCATCAAAAATGTATTTTTTATCTGTATTTATTATCGAACTATGAATTGTTTTAAATTATCTTCTGAAACGTTTAATATTCCAAAATATTATTGTCTAAACCGAAGGATATACGTAAACTCCTTTTTCTATGAGTTAATACTACCAAAATTGCAATTATTCAAAAATACGTATAATCAAAAAATGTTATATTTTCGGACATTAATTACCATCTACCTTATCTTGCTTTGCTTTCTAGCCGATATTCAGCTGTTCGAAATATTCCAAATTAAAGTGAAGAAGCAATTGGAATTATTTGATGTATCAAATAGAAGGACGTACGGGCAAGAAGTTTGAAGGTCTCGTTGATGCGATAATTGTACTAAAATTAATCAAAATAGGATTTTTTTTTCATATAGTAATAAAAAAAAAGTATTTTCTACATAGTTGCTGCCTTTGACAGTTTTGTCTGCATGCCAAAAAAAAAAATTATCTCCAAATTTGAGCAGAATTGGTTCATATTCAGAGGTGGTGCAAAGAGCATGAAATTTCTCATTGATTCAACTAGGTAAAAGGTCAGTTTTTTGTGAATCTAATATCTAAATAAGAATATATGTTACAAATGATACCGTAATTCAGTGTCTTGTCCAAAACTTATCAGAGAAGAAGAATTTATCATAAGTTTCGGGGTTGAATTATCTTGAGCCTTTTGTAAACCCCAAAAGTGTCAAATTTGAATTTTACGTGATACAGTGGTATGTTGACGCTTTTTGAGAGTTATTTTTCCATGGATAATCACTTATTAGTAATTTTTGAGTACATTGTCATTCGTTTACTAATGCCCAATTGTTCAAACAATTTTTATTTGTTTAAACAGTTGATTCTCTTTGGAGGAGACGTGAAATTCACGATTCACCAAAAGAAAGCAGGAGAAACATTTTATCTCAGTAACTTTTGGCTAGATGCGAATATTTTCAAGAGACAATTTGTTTTGTAAGAACACATGTAAATGTTTAACCAAATTTCAATTGTTAGAACATTTTTTTCTGTCCCAATATTTCATTTACGCTATTCTTCAAAAGTTAAAAATATTTTAAAGCTCTACCGATATATAATCTGAACAAGAAAACAGATAACTCATAACAACTAAGTCTGTAAGAAAAAAACGCATTTTGTCCTCCTAATTAATGGAAAACACCTGAAACCAGTAAACGAATGTTCTGAACAAATATTTTCCTAAGAATTTCAACCTATTTAAAAATTTAGTAGCATTCCTTTAGAGCAACGTAGGACTTACAATATTTTTATCTTCCGGAGTGAAGGAAAGATGAACTATCCGGACAGAACAAAATTTTCAAAATTCAAATTTTTTCAAACATTTACATGGGTTATTGGAAAACTGACTAGAACTTTAGGATATTCAAATCAGTCGAAAATTGAGTAGGACACAAAGTCAACAAATCGCAATTCTACGTGAAATTCAAATTTGTATCTTAGAGGGGTTTTTAAGGGACCCATAAACGTTATATAACAAGTTAGCCTTACCCCACAAGGGATTATTGCCTAATGACCCAAAAAAAATTAAATTTCCGAAGAGCTGAATTTTCCTAATACTTAATCAATGGGAAATTTTATGGTATTTGCACCACCCCCAAATTTCAACCGATTAGGCTTGAATTTTGAGATTATTTTTTCAGCATTCAATCATAACTAGGGAGTGAGAGCAGAAAAATTCGAAAAAAAATTTACCAAGTATGAATAAGAACTTTCCCATTGAAAAAATATGAAATTTTCTTTAGAGAACAGAAATTATACCAAAATGGATGTGGTATCCAAAAAATATTTTGTTTTTTGTATTTTTTTCATCTTCAGGAAGTTGCCCCTACGTTGTGACTTCTCGGATCATTCTTCAATCAAGAAGCAATCGATTCCCAAACAAGTAGTTGAATTTTCATCCATAGTGTTGTCTGAACGCATTTACGGATCGTCTTCTGGTGTTGTGGGATGCAACAAATTGGATGACGTATTATCTCCAGAAGCGTTAGGATCGATTGCTTTGGTAAAATTATTTTTATCTCAGCTTTCAGAGGCTTCATCTGCGATAGTTGACCTCTCCAGCAATCACACCCCAGGTGAAGATCTCCACAAATCATTCACTAAGAAGACCACTTCACAAAGGTGGATGAGTATCAGGCATCTTGCGTATTAGGTTTCAATCATCCTACGAACGATAGTTCTTCACACATCTCTATTCAAGCATAAAGATTTTTCTCTCCTTCCATTCATACATGTTTCCATGCAAGCAATTATATTCCAGGGAATTTTCATTCTAGAGTCTATTTACACATGCCAACAAATTCTTCTTCAGTCTTCAAACTAATGTAATGCCATTCACCTCACCCAAGTATACTTGTTTCTTTAATCGTTCTGCACTTATTTCACCAGAATAATTAAATAATTTCAGAAAATTTCTTCTACCCTTATTGGAAAATTTTTCTTCTACAACACATTCTCTAAAAACCTTTCCATTACTTACTCTATTAATCAGTGTTCTGCCCTACATGTTCCACAATGGAACTAAAAATTTGATATGCAATCAGAAATCCATCAATATTGCAAAAGTCTGAAAAGAAAATCTGCAATTGAACCTCCGGGTTAACCACAATTTCATTCCTCTGAAAATGAGCCTTCTCTGGTTATTTATTCCCCTATTGCACACTTGAAAAATAATTAACTCACGTAAGTACTCTCATTTCACCAGAACTGGTATTTTCACTGAATTTCTTTACATTTATATCCTCATGCAGGTTTTAAATTAGGAAATACTCGACCAGCTCTCTCGTGATAGAACACGTGTTTTCCTATTTCGTGCACATGGCAGTGTGCGGAGGTTCTCGTCGTCGAACGTAGAGCGAACGTAGTGGAGTAGAGAGAGGGTACGAATTCACGTTGGCCAGGAGATATATCAACGAGGCAGTGAACTATGCATGAGACATAACCCTGTGCGAAGCTGTGTATGTAGTGACCTATGTTTTTGTCCTCTCTTTCTTTTCCAAACTTTTGCTCCTCTTCTCTCTTTTCCACAGGAAATTGCTATCTCTTTTCCTCCTCATGTTCATACCTCGCCTGCTCCCTCAGTTTATATCTAACCATCCTCTTCTCCAGCTTGTGCAAGACCCTAACCCACTAGGTTCAACAACTTCACAATAGTCCACTATCTCCCTCCTCTCCACTCAACCCTCTTATCGTACTACCCTCCTATTCACCCTCTCTGACTTCTACCCATCCCTTTGCTTCCCGCTGTTCACAGAATAAACTTTACTCTCTAGGTAACTTTAAAATTGATGATCGCACTAGTACATAAGTATGTTTGCAGCAAGGGAACGGGTTTGCAGATTTAACAACTCCGTAGATGGTAATAATTGATGGATTGGGTGGTCGAAAAATTTTTTCTTCCAATTTTTATGCAAAACACCCGGAAATTTGTTCTAATCCACAAAAATATACGTATCTTTTTTTTTTTTTTTTAATAATTGTGTAGAGGTTGTGCAAGCTCAATGGAGTTCAACATGTATTTCCCATGAGGAAAAAGACGTTTTTGTAAATTTTATTAGGAATTCTCAATATTAGGTGAATTGAGTTCGAAATTTACCGTTTCTCTTCACAATCAGTCACAGAATGCGAATAAAATATTACTTCCAGCAAATATAATTGTTTCAACCAATTTGAGATGCTTATATCTATCTTCTTCTAGATTGATACGTCACAGTTGCGGTTTTTTCTGAAATTTTTACCTTTTTATCACTCTTCGATTATATTAAAGTCATAATTATTTCGTGTGGAAAAAACTATTACTTCAACAATTCAATATCATTGCTCCTAATGTTTCCTTTGCTTAATGATAGAAACTTGCGGTTTTTTCTGAAATTTGAACTTTTTGCCCACGATCTTGTAGGTCTCCCAAGAAGAAACATTTTTTCTCTCTGACTTTCTTTTCAATCATGCGTTATTTGGCTAAAAATTCTCATTTTCTTTTATATTTTTGAATTTTGAAAATGCCACAATTCTGACATTTTTGTTTTTATTAGAAAAAACTTATGAGAATAAATTGCGTCACTTTTTACTTAATACAAGAAACCGTACTTAAAATCTTTGATTCTTGGAAAAAAAATTCCAAAAAAGTTTTTAAAATGCTCCCCCTCTTTTATTTTTGATCCAAAACAGCTAGTAACGAACTCGACTTAAATTTTTGGTCCCTCGAAATGGGTGCCAAACCACGAGCGAATCTGATTATTCTTTCGAAAGTCATCAAGTTCACAGATTATTTTTTATTATTTTTTGTGCGACCAAAATTGGAATTTTCGATTTTTCGAGAAAATTCAAAAAGTTGTATTCAGTTGTATTTTCTTTTACATGTTTGAGTTTTGAAAATACCATAAATCTGCCAATTTTGTTTTTATCGGTAAATACGATTAGGATAAATTTTTTGAATTTTTAAGTGCCACAAGAAAATGTACTTTCATTTTCCGATTGTTGGAAAAAAAGTCCAAAAAAATGTTCGAAATTCCCCCCCTCTTTGATTTTTCATTCAAAATAGCTGGTTAACGAACTCGTCCTTTCTTTTCCGGTTTCGAAAAAGTGTGCCAAAGCACAATCCAAGATGAGCATTCTTTCAAAAGTTATCGATTATACAGATTACAGACTACAGATAGACAGACACCTCCATAAACAAAATTTTTTTTTTGCTCAGGGGATCTCAAAACGTGGAGATTTTTTAAATCCGCGTCATGGGATCATGGGATCAAATGGACACCAGGATTTCATTCAGCGACACAAATGACACATTCATATGTAGTTTGGAGAAACAGTCCTAGCTAATATACCAGATGGATAGTTTAAAAGAAAATTTGACTTTCAGATCACCTCCAAATGATTTCCAGAGATCTTTTCGATAAGGAGGTGAAAGTGTGTCCGGACGTAGAGTTTCTTGTTCTTTCAGAATCCGGGATTAAAAAATTTTTATACGTAAAATTAGGCGCTTGACCTCCATTTGATCTGAATTCAAACGTGATAGGGTCACATGGACACCAGGATCGTGTTCTGCGACCCAAGAAGACAATGATATGAAGTAAGCAGACCCAGTTCTATCCAAGGCACTACCTGGATCATCCAAAAGAGAATTTGACTTTCAGATAAGCTCCAAATGACTTCCATATGGTGTCATAAAAATTATTCTTTGCGAATTGAGGGGTTCAGCCTTCATTTCACCTTGATCTAAACGTTATGGGATCACATGGACACCAGGATCGCATTCAGCAATTCAAATAACACATTGATATGTAGTTTGGAGACCCAGTCCTAGCCGATATACCAGCTTGCTGATTCAAAAGAGAATTGGACTTTCAGATCACCTCCTAATGATTTCCAGAGATCAATTCGATAAGAAGGTCGAAGTTTGTCTGGACGGGGGAATCCTCGTTCTTTCAGAATCCAGGGTCAAAAAACTTTTTTCTATAAGATTAGGCGCTTGGCCTCCATTCGATCTTGATTCGAAAGTTATAGGGTAACATGGACACCAGGATCGTGTTAGGCGACTCAATGACACAATGATACGAAGTAAGCAGACTTAGTTCTAGCAAAAACACTATAGCTGGACCATCCAAAAGAGAATTTGACTTTTAGATGAGCTCCAAATGACTTCCATCTGGTGTCATAAAAATTATTCTCTGCGAATTTAGGGGTTGAGCCTTCATTTCACCTTGATATAAACGGTATCGGATCACATGGAAACCAGGATCGCATTCAGCGATCCAAATAACACATTGATTTGTAGTTTGGAGACCCAGTCCTAGCCGATATACCAGCTGGCTGATTCAAAAGGAAATTGGGTCTTACAGATCACCTCCAAATGATTTCCAGAGATCATTTCGATAAGAAGTTCAGAATTTTCCTGGACGCAGGATTTCTCGTTCTTTCGGAATCCGGGGTCAAAAACTTTTTTTTTTGTAAAATGAGGCGCTTGGCCTCCATTCCATCTTGATTCAAATGTTATTATGTCACATGGACACCAGGATCGTGTTCTGCGACCCAAGAAGACAATAATACGAAGTTAGCCGACACAGTTCTAGCCAAAACACTAGCTGGATCATTCAAAAGAGAAATGGACTTTCAAATAAGCTCCAAATGACTTCCAGAAGTCATTTGGATGAGAAGGTCAAGCGTGTTTAAATGTGAAATTTTCAGTTCTCTCATAATCTGGTGTCATAAAAATTATTCTCTGCAAATTGAGGGGTTCAGCCTCCATTTGACCTTGATGTAAACGTTATGGGATCACATGTACACCAGGATCGCATTTAGCGATCCAAATAACACATTGATATGTAGTTTCGAGACCCAGTCCTAGCCGATATACCAGCTTGCTGATCCGAAAGAGAATTGGACTTTCAGATCACCTCCTAATGATTTCCAGAGATCATTTCGATAAGAAGGTCAAAGAATGTCTGGACGTAGGATTTCTCGTTCTTTCAGAATCCGGGGTCGAATTCTCTTTTTTTTTTTAATGAGGCGCTTGGCCTTCATTCGATCTTGATCTAAATGTTTCAGTGTCACATGGACACCAGGATCGTGTTCAGCGACTCAAAAACACAATGATACGAAGTTAGCAGACCCAGTTCTAGCAAAAACACTAGCTGGATCATTCAAAAGAGAATTTGACTTTCAGATAAGCTCTAAATGACTTCCGGAGGTCATTTTGATGAGAAGGTCAAACGCGTTTCGACGTGAAATTTTCCGTTCTTTCATAATCTGGTGTCATAAAAATTACTCTCTGCGAATTGAGGGGTTCAGCCTCCATTTGACCTTGATGTAAACGTTATGAGATCACATGTACACCAGGATCGCATTTAGCGATCCAAATAACACATTGATATGTAGTTTCGAGACCCAGTCCTAGCCGATATACCAGCTTGCTGATCCGAAAGAGAATTGGACTTTCAGATCACCTCCTAATGATTTCCAGAGATCATTTCGATAAGAAGGTCAAAGAATGTCTGGACGTAGGATTTCTCGTTCTTTCAGAATCCGGGGTCGAATTCTCTTTTTTTTTTTAATGAGGCGCTTGGCCTTCATTCGATCTTGATCTAAATGTTTCAGTGTCACATGGACACCAGGATCGTGTTCAGCGACTCAAAAACACAATGATACGAAGTTAGCAGACCCAGTTCTAGCAAAAACACTAGCTGGATCATTCAAAAGAGAATTTGACTTTCAGATAAGCTCTAAATGACTTCCGGAGGTCATTTTGATGAGAAGGTCAAACGCGTTTCGACGTGAAATTCTCCGTGCTTTCATAATCTGGTGTCATAAAAATTTCTCTCTGCGGATTGAGGGGTTCAGCCTCCATTTGTACTTGATCCGAACGTTATGGGATCACATGGACACCAAGATCGCATTCAGTGACACAAATAACACAATTATATGTAGTTTCGGGACCCAGTCCTAGCCGATATACCAGCTGGCTGATTCAGAAGAGAATTTTACTTTCAGATCACCTCCAAATGAATTCCGGGGGTCATTTCGTTAAAATGGTCAAAGTACGCATGGGAGTAATATTTTCCGTTCTTTCAGAATCCAGGGTCGGAAAGATTATTTTTCTTGAAATGAGGGATTTCACCTACATTTGACCTTGATTTGGGCATGGTGAGGTCACAAGGACATCTGGATCAAGACCGGCGACCTTAAAAACATATAAAGCAAGCAAGTTCAGAAATGGTCCATTTCGCTTTTCTTTTGTAGCCGTGTGTTTTTATAAAAAAAAAACCTACATACTTTTTGAGAACCCCTTATTCAATTACCTCTGAGGTAAGATTAGGTTATTTTTCCGCTGTCTATTCTAGTCCGTCCTTTATTTGTAAAAAAAGGTACATAACCTCTAGCTGGAAACTAGGCCGTCTAGGGTGTCATTTAATCACGATTAGTGCGTTACTACGAGACATAAATTTTCATCAAGCTCGAAAGTCTGCTTGGACGTAGGAATGGTAGGTATATACACTATACATAACTAAGATGTTTACAGCAAGCGTCGAAGCAAGAAGTATGCTATCCAAGTTCTTGGCAAAAACTTGGAGAAAACTTCCAGAAAAGTTAAGGAGAACGAACTTTATTTCGGAGTTTTCGTCTAACGGAAAGGAAGGGATGAGGAAAAGAGTTTTCATTGGGAGTGGGAAGAAAAACTTTAATAATTCGGAAAATTTGGGCTTTTTGATGTTCTTTCGGCGAGTAATTAGTGCTTCAGAAAAATAGCGCTGGATGCATAAAATTGGAAGTAAATAGCATCAAATCTTGGAAGAAGCAAAGAAAATTCTGTTTCCAAAGATTAAAGAATAATTTGTATTGAATCTTGGACATCTTCGCACATCTTCAAGTTTGAACTTTCTTGGAATTTTTTACGATCATATCCTCCTTCCTGAGAAACCTAGAATCGATTTTTTTTCCCACGAAACTTAAAAAAAACAGATTGACACCCCTTTTTGTATCACAGCAATAATAAAATTTGAACCGAGATTTCAAGGTCTTCAAACTTTCCTAATTCAACTTACTTCCTCTCAGTTCAGCAACTCCATATCTCACCAATTAGTTTTTTTTTGTTTAAACAAGGAATCGCACTTCTCCTTGTGACCCGCAGCCAAGCCTGTTCCTGTTTTTCATAAAATTCTAATTTCGTTCTTGCATGAAACTTTAGCTTTCTTTTTCTTTTATTAGGAATCAAATGTTCAATTTTAAACCACACAGAGGAATTGGAAGAAGAAATTAATAATCATCATCACGAACTATGAACTTTCGGGGAAGGATTCTGATTCCAAAGAAGGAGTAGGATTTTTGAAGGAAAAAATTAATTTTCTAACAAGATGACCAATTTTCAAACAAAAACACTAATTTTCACCTTAAAATTTGAATTTTCGGAAAAATAAGATGCATTGTCAATTAATATAACGGACCATCAACTAAATAAATGGATTTCTGAAAATTTATTTCTACTTTCAGCCAAGCTTTTAAATTTTTAAACAAGAAGATTAGTTTCCTGCCAAAAAGGAAAAGGATTCTCAAAAACATATTTGCATTTCCAACTCAAATGAGTAGCATTCTTCAAAGAAGAAAATTTATAACTGAAGAGTTAAATTTTAAGAAAATGGTTGATGTTTTTACCAAAACATCGGTATTATCAGCCAAATAATTCAATTCAATATTTCTTGGTGAGAAATTCTACTATTTTGGCATGGAGAAAACTTTTTTGGGGAAAAAAATTATATTTTTAGACGGGAAATCCAAATGTTTTGTGAACAATATATTCATTTGTCAGAAAACTGAACTATTTGGTTCCTGAACTCTACTATTTTGTTGGAAAATGAATCAATTTGTTGAATATTCAACTTTTTCCGAAGTAAAGCTTTTTCTGTCGAATGTTTACATGTTTTGTAAGGAGTTCGTCATCTTGGATTGCAGATTTGAAAATCAATTTTTTTAGGCTAAAAATCAAACTTTTTCGTAAAAAAAACTTGTCTGTTTGATAAAAAAAAAGCTACTTGATTCCGGAAAATTTGATTTTTTGATGTTGCAGGTTCAATTATTCTACTTAGAATCATTTCTCTTGTCAAATTCAACTTTTTTAGACCAAAATTCATCTCTGAATCATAAAATCCATTTTTTTACATGAATAATTCATCTTTTTTAGCAGAATTTGACCTTATTCTATTTGAAATCAACTTTTCTGTTTAAAGATAAACTATTTCGTTAGCGAATGTATGCTTTTGTTAGAAGTAAAATTTTTGGATAAAAAATTCAACTATTATGCTGAAATTGAACTATTCATCTAAATATTGAACAAAGTAGAAAATCAACTTCATCCTGGAAATCATTTGTATCATTCGCATTTTCAACTTTTTTCCGGAGAATCCGTCCTTTTGCCAAAAAAAAAAAAATAATAATAATTTTCTTGCAAATTGTTTGTTTTTTTTATTCTGAAAAATATCATCTTGTAATTTCCCAATTTCGTGTAACAATTGCGTCATCACTTATAAACCAAATGGATTCCAGCCGTTCCTTTTTTTGTTTTGAAATTCAGTTTATGTTATCTAAACATTTTGAAAAACCTGTCTTTTTCAGGTAAGAATTGAACTATTTGATTGAACACTCATATCTATTGATTGAAAATTGAACATCTTGTTGGAAATACGTCCTTTGTGTTAAAAAAGTGATCTTCTATGAAAAAAATTCACAAATCTGTTTCAGAATTAATGTTTTGTTAGAAAAAATTGAAAAATTGGTTCTCTGGTATATTGTGAAAATTTTCACTATGTTTTCAGGTTCCTACGTCTAGAAAATGAACACAGATGTAAGAAAAGGAAAAATCTTCTTTATTTCGACCTCATCCGGACAATTTTCATTGGTGAAACGTTGCTACTACGTTTCGGCTTCAAACCAACACCCTCATAAGGTAGCCTATTAATAAATATATCATGGCGTGGTTCAAATGAAACACAAAAGTCTTAATCAGAAAAGTTAATTCTAAGCCAGAAATTCAAATACAAAAAGAGTAAAAGTTAACTAATAGTAGACAGTAAACCATACCTTAAAATAGCCAGAACAGAGTTGTGGAAAATATCCCTCTGTCTGCCTTGAAATTCTTCTAAACATTCAAAAATCGTAGAACCCCAATAAAATGAATAATAAGAATTGCTGATACTTTAAATATAAATCAAATTGAACTCATCTATTCAATTTTTCTAAATTGAAATCCACCTTTTGGCTTCAATTAAATACAAATTTGTCAGAACATTATTTCTTTCTAAAAGATGTTTGAGTATTCAATTCAGGAATTTTTCTTTGCTCGTTTTTTTCTTTATTTAGAATCAAATTTGCAAATAAAATTTAACCGTTTAAGTATTGTTCAAAAATCAATTTCTCTTAAAGTGGAAAATTAAACTCCTTGGTTGAAAATGTACGCGCTTTGATGTTGAACCTTATTTTTTTGTAGATGAATAGTATTTTCCTGACAAATATATCAGGAGCAAAAACTATTTCAACATTCAGAAAATTTTCACCTGTTTAGAGCAAAAAGCCTATTGTGCATTTTCCTCTTCTGACCAACCCAAAAAATCAAATTTTAATGAAATAGTTTGATTTTCAATCAAATAATAAAATTTGTGGACCAACAAGACCCTTTTCAACCAGGCAAGAGGACTTGTCCACCATACTATGTAAATTTCTGTTTCGATAAGAATACTTTCCGCCAAAACGGTTGAATTTTCAACTAAAAAAATTGAATTACACAAAAATAATAATCAGAGTACAACACTTGAATCAATTTTAAAATACACTTCAAGGAAAAAAAATTACCAGCCCGATTCAACGAAAAAAATGCCATTTCTTAACAAAATATTTCAATTCTCTATTGAATAGATGACTTCCCAGCAAGGAAGTTATTTCAGAATCAAGGAAGATGAAATGGCAACCAAATATTTAAATTTTAAGCAAGATCATATAAATTACTCAGCCACACAAAACAAAATCGATTTTTGGATCTAGAGGTCAGACCATGTTGACTATATTTTTTTGGGGTCGCTGAATACAGATCCGAAGTCCAAAAACCTCGAGCACTTCAGATTTTCGACATAACCTCAAAAATTCTTTGAAGACAGCCTAAAAAGAAAAGTATAATAATGGGCCAAGTACCGGACCATGTATATTATACGTTTTCTGGGTCGCCTAAATAGAATCTGAAGTTCATTTTACCTTATTGCATCAGGTTTTTGACATAACCTTGGGAAGTCTTCACAGGTACCCTTTAATGGAAAGTTATGTTGGTCTGAGTGCTAGACCATATTATGTGTTTTTGCGTCGCTGAAATCGAACCCAATGTCCATTTCACCCCATCACGTCAGGTTTCTGACATAACCTCAAAAAGCCTCCATAGGCCCCTAAAAATTGGATTATCTCGAAAACCTAACGTGATGGGGTAGAATGGGCTTCGGATCCTGATTCAGCGACCCAAAAACATAAAGTCAACATAGTCTACCTCGGGATCCGGAAATCGATTTTTTTTTGGTGGCTGTGTTATGAATCCAAAATGATACCCCTTGATTTTCAGTTTTCAGGATTTATTTGAAAATGATTTTTCCAGCTAAAAAGACAAACTGAAAAAAGTTGACATTCAACTGGGTAAGATTAACTTTTTTACAATAAAATGTGAACTTTTGATCCAAAAGGACCACTACAAACAAAAGTTTTATTTTTAGACCAGCAGAGCTAACAGAAATTAATAAGCCTAATCTCCACAAGTGTAATTGAACTTCCTACGGAATAGCTAGTTTTTCTGGTAGCTCTGTTTTTGACCCACAAAAAAAAAATTCAAATGGAAAACTGCTTTTTCATAAAATAAAGAACGCTTAGACCACTCAACATATTTATGTTCCAATGAAAAACGGAATTTTAAACGACTACAATTTTGCAAAAAAAAAATTTTAACAAAACAGGTTATTCCTCAACAAAAAAGATGAATATTCCAGGAAGTGATATTTTTATAAAGAACTAAATAAATCTCCATGGAAACAATAGATTCCCTAACAGAAAAGATGATCCCTTAAGGGGGTCCTCCACCCTCAAAAAAAAAAAAATTCGATTTTGTTTTACTTTATTTCAATCTACTACTATCAGAGAAAACGTGACAGAAAGGGTTTGGTGAAAATCACATCCCTTCCCATGTTTCTGGGAACAGAAAGGTCCCCGTCCCCGGCCGTTTCCAAAAACGCGAGGGTGCTTGCTCGAAAAGTTTCTCGACATGTAGTGAACATGTGTGTGTATGTGTGTGAATAGTTTATTAGTTTTTTCCACTTAAAATTGACGAACAGAAGAGACGACCGGAAGATTAGATCATCACGATTAGAGCGAGAGTTACAATAATCAAGTTTTATTTCGTACTCTATCTTTAAACCCGTGTTCCCGGAAATAGAGTTTTTTTTGGCTTTGTCGTCAGGCTTTTCATGATGAATTTGGTCTGATTTCGATTTATATGTTCGGAAAACATACCGCTATGTTTTTCCGTGTACGATTTTTGAAATTTCATTTCATTCCATTTTTATGGCCTTCCAAAGGTCAAAAAATTAGGTCGAAATTTTTTTTTTTTAATTGTTGCATAACTTTACTTGAAATTTTTTTTTTGAAAATCTGTCACGGGGGAACATAGCCAACGTAACTGAGAATATAACGAATGTCTCACTGCGGATTTCAGATTACGCGTGTTCCCAAACGGCT
>WSXT02229899.1:14477-31494 GCA_011762715.2 Neuroterus valhalla | reverse complement strand
AAACTAACCAACATGGCTGCCTATGGGATACACGTAGCATTGTTTACATGCGTGTTGCACTCAAATAACGCGATAATGAATAATTTTGTGCCAGATTAATCAGTTAGAAGTGCATAAAAAGTTTATTAAGGTAATATAAAATCTTAAAAGTGGAATTCTCCTGGAACCATAAGAAGCAACGATACTCGCAGAGGCAATGTGTGCTGTTTTGTCAATTTTGACAAAAAAAAAAAAAATATCAACACTAATTTTCATTTCCATGAAGTACCAAAATTTGGCAGTGGTCCTGTTAGAGTGAAAAATCTTGTTGGAGAAAGCATTGTTGTTGATAAACGTTCCGAATGGTTTAAATGACTCAAGATTCAAGATACTGATCAAGAAATACTAGTTTGCCCTCTGCTTTTCAGCATTGATGATTATGTTTTTCCTGGTTTATTTTTTATGCAGTTATCATGTGATTATGAAATAGAATGATTATCATGATTTTTAAATGATCCGCTTGTACGTAAGCACAGTTAAAATATGCCAATCATATCTTCCCCATTGTAGGTCGTTCCATACACGATTATTAAACCAGAATGGATCGCTCTTCCACCTTCGATCATGTTTCTGGAAGATGGCGTTGAAACAGCATACTCAAATAATATTTTTAGAGAGAGTTGCAGAATTTTTATTACACTTGAATTATACCTTACTCGAATACACGTGTTAAGACTAATGCTAATCATATGCATGCCGAATCCCATGGGCAGCCATGTTTGTTTTGTTATAGCGACGCCTCTTTGCCCGCGGTGGATGTTTTCTTTGACAATTTTAGCTCATCTGAATTGAGTACAAAATGAAACAATAGCGGTTGATAAGAGATAGACCTCTCGCATGCGCTGACGAGATAAATCTTTTTCTCCATTCATAATGTGTTCCCTAAGGGTTTACATAACTTCCGTTTCTTCACATACAAAGATTTCCAAAAATTTTTTTTTTTCTTTTAGCCTATCCTGCTTCCTAATATATACGTACATGCATATAAAATTCTTATCATAACGCAACGTGACGTGACAGGGCGATTGAAAGACGACGAGCGAGCTAGGCAAGCGCAATACTTACATGCCTAAGTTGGGATCACTGAGCGCGAGTAGAGCAGCGCTACTGACCCTATTCGATGTTGGACGCATGACGTTTCCACGTGGAAGGGCAGCTGTCTCACAAAGAGAGATAAGCGTTTTGAAAGAAAATCCACACCAGATTGATCCTGAAATATACTTACAGATGATTATTTACTTCAACGGAAATTCAAATCCTATGTTTTCTTGCAGGATTGAGCTTACAAGCTGACCATAACCCTGACGACAAAGGAACACCTGGTATTTCTCATAACAGACCATCTACATCTGGCAGGTTTCCTTCTCCAGAATATAACCGTGCTCTGTCGAGGTCCCCTTCTCCAGAATATAACCGTGCGCTGTCGGCTTCTCCTCCAAGGCATCCCTTCCAAGTACTTGGATATGGACTTGGACAACTTGGACTTATTCGGCTTCTTCCCATCTCAAATCCGTACCATCAATTGGAATTTCGAAAATACATTTTTCCTGTCGGTAAACCAATTTTTCTGCGAGCAGGGAATGACTCCTTTTTACCCATGCCAAAGAGAGAACAAATAGTATTATCAAACTCTAAGGGTGACGTTTTTGCAATTTTGGAGAATAGTGGAACGCTTCGTGGAATGCATAAAGCCATGAAAAGACCAGTCCGGATGAAAATAAACATGATAAGTGGTGAAGTTAGAAAGATGTCCTCAGAAGAAGTTGAAGAATATCCTGTGGACAAGAGACGCCAAATCTCAAGATGGAACTTTGGAGTATTAGTTGTAAAGCACGATTCTCTGAACCTCTAATTCAATTAGAACAAAAAACTGTAGGATCATATTGTGTGTAATCTGAAGATGGATCAAAATCATGCATGTTACTAATGATTATATTAAAAAACTAATGTTCTATGGTTCTCAATACTGCTATTTAATGCTACTAAGTGAAATTTTTGTATGTACTTAAAGTTAGACTCAGTAAACTTGGCTTGGAGAGTTCGCAAAAGTCCACTACCTTTGAACGAAGCCTTTCCTAACCATTTTTTCCACAGTCACGTTAGTTTTGAAGAGAAATCTATTATGAAGATATGTTAACAATTTCGTCTGGACAAAAACTTCTGTGTCGTAACAACTTTTTGTGTACAAAAAACAGTTTTTAATTAAAAGCGTGATAAATAAATTCGTAGGTTCAATGAAGCCCTTGTTTCAGAACGCGGTTATTCTAATAAGATGGAAAAGGAAGGCCTTGTCTTTTATAGATCTTTTTCAATTTGAATCATTTGTTTCCTGCTGTCCTTTATCAACTATTTTTCCTCAAAGCGTTTCTAAGCATATCCGAAAGGTGTCGGAAATTTTCACTGTTCTGTATTATAAACTGGATAAGAGATAGCCATGTATTTATAGGCCAAAACGCGTCGAGAAAAGAAGCTGTACGTCGGTCAGAAATTTCAACCAAATCAAAGAAAATTCAGCTAGAAATGTTTGTGAAAGAATTTCAGAGAGACTCATGAAGCCAATTTTTTCAAAATAATTTGTTAAACAAAAAGTGTAAGCAATTATTGCTACATTTGCAATATACTGCAAAAATTATGCGAAGCAACATAAACCCTAAACCCATGGGCCATCAACCCAAGAAAGAAATGTTTGTGAATGAATTTCAAAGAGACTCACGGAGCCAATTTTTTCAAAATAATTTATTCAAACAAAAAGTGTAAGCAATTATTGCTAAATTTGCAATACATTGCAAAAGTCATGCAAAGCAACATAACCATTAAACCCATAAGCCCTTAACCTATGAACGTTAACCCCAGAAAACTTTAACTCATAAACCCTAAAATCATTAACCCTTACCTCATAAACCCTGAACCCAAGCCCATGAACCCTTAACCCCAAACCAATAAACCCATAAACACTAAATCCATAAACCCTAAACCCCAAACCAATAAACACATAAACCTCAAACCAATAAGACTTCAACCCACAAATCCTAAACCGATGAACTCTAACTCTATGAACCCTGAAGTCCTAGACTCTATATCATAAACCTATCAATTAAAAACCTATAAACACTAAGTCTACTAATTTCCGATTCACAAACATTGAACTCCAAGCCCACGATGCAATAACTTTCAACCCTAAACCAATAAACCCATAAATCCTAAATCTACGAACCCTGAACCCATAGACTCCAAACCCATAAACCTCTAACTCATTAAACCCTAATACATAAACTTTAATCTCATAAACCCTAAACCCCTGAACCCATGACCCTAAACTCATAAGCCCCAAACCAATAAACCAACATACCCTAAATCCATGAATCCTGAACCAATAAACCATAAACCCATAAATCTTGAACCCTAATCCCATAAACCTCAAACCAATAGAACTTGGACTCATCAACCCTACATCCATAAATCCTAAACCGATGAACTCTATGAACTCAAAAGTTCTAGACTCTATATCATAAACCTATGAATCCAAAACCTATAAACACTAAGTCTACTGAGTTCCAATCCACAAACATTGAACCTGGAGCCCACGATGCAATAACTTTCAACCCTAGACCAATAAACCCATAGATCCTAAATCTATGAACACATAAACCCTGAACTCATAAACCCTTAACTCCTAATCCCTAACCTCATAAACCTAAACCCCTGAGTCCATAAATCCTAAACCCTGAATCCATGAACCCTAAACCGATAAATCATAAACCCTGGATCCATAAACCCGCAGACCCTACACCCATAAACCTCAAGCCGATAAAACTTTAACCCATAAACCCATGAAATCTAAAACCGATGAACTCTAGCTGTATGAACCCCAAAATGTTAGACTCTATATCATAAACCTATAAATCCTAAACCCATAAACACTAAGTCTACTAATTTCCAATCCATAAAAAATTGAACCTCGAGCCCACGTTGAAATAACTTCCAACCCTCGACCAATAAACCCATAGATCCAAAATCTATGAAGCCTAAACCCATAGACCCTGAACCCAAAAGCCCTTACCTCATAAACCCTAAACTCATAAACCCTAAACCCCTGAGCCCATAAACCCCTAACCAATAAACTCATAGACTCTAAATCCATGAACCCTAAACCGATAAATCATAAACCCTAAATCCATAAACCCGTAGACCCTAAACCCATAAACCTCAAGCCGATAAAACGTTAACCCAAGAACCCTAAACCCATAAAAGCTAAAACCGATGAACTCTAACTCTATGAACCCTAAAATGCTAGACTCTATACCATAATTTGATCATTTTCGTACTTATTTAGAAAACTCAAACGCAGAATCCCTTTTGGTTTCAGATCATTTATTCCATACTAATAGGACTAATGACTATTTGGACAATTAAATAATCAATAATTGTTATTTTTAGATCTTATAGGCTCATCATTGGAGGGACAAAAATAAATGTTCTAATAAACCATGAACCATAATATGTTGCAAAAGATTGTTTTATATTAACTTTGAAACTATATTTCATGATACCATAAATAGCACAGAGATAGCAAGCCTTATTTAATTTTCATTGTTCGTTTAATAGTTTTTGGTTATGGACAACTAGTTTCGTAATATTTTATGATTTCAGTATTGAGTATGTATTATATGATCATAAGTACATTATTACTTATAGTAATTTAAATTTATCTGCAAATAATTATGTAATGCTCTCATCATTCAACACAAAAATGAAAGGAATGTCTCTTGTTCAATAGATCATATAATAATCAAACATCCTGCTTTAGACAGTGGCGTAGATAGCTTTGAGTCATGGGGGGGATAGGGATTGTTCAATCAGGTGAAAAAAGGTAGTCCACTATTTCCTGACTAGCCTCAAGTCCCCAATCATGTATTACCAACTCCGAAAGGGGGGAAGGGGAGAATATCCCCTTGACCCTTCCCCCCTCCTATCTACGCCACTGGATTTAATTGATAAAGAATTGCCGGTGATAGAAGAAAAACTTCGATTCGGTTTTCTGCGAATTTTTCTATCAAAATGAGTTGCTGTATATTATAGAGGAGCATCATTTAAATGTAAAATGATGGAAAACCGTCAATTCAAAATTTTGGAAACGTAATAATCGACAAAGCAACGGAAGATACAAAAGTTATCAAATGGTTATTCGGTAGAAGAGCAAAAATAACTTTACTATTATTTCCATCAATTTCTAAAATAATCAATTTGTCCAAACAGATAAATTCAGACCGACTTTTCAATCAACAATTTTTTCGCAAAACTAAGGGCAAACTTGAAATTAGCGCACCTGATTTTTGTATCCGTATTATAATTCATTTCCTCGAAGACGCTAAAAGCCTTATTATTATTTAATATAGATTATGCAAAATTAATTATTCAGTTACATGCTTTCAACAAATTGTATTTTGAATATAAAATATATTGCTCCGGACATATTTTTCCAGTAGAATTAGATTTTAAAATTTATTTTTAAGAAAAATAAAATTAGCAATAATTCATTCGAACAAATTGTTTGAACAAATTTATTTCCCAAAACTAATGGCAATTTTAAATCAGCTATGCCTCAAGCTCCTTGAATTCTATACTGTCTATCTAGTTCATGACTCGAAATCTCATATTCACGAAAGGGTTATACAATTAAGTTTTGCAGGACTTGATTTCGCAATATTGTGTTTGAAAGAATGTTTGAACAAACTATTTTTTTAAATTTGTCTATGTGAGTCTCTTTGTAATTCAATTATATACCCGACCTTGCAGCTTCAACTCAAGAAGCGCCTCTGGCGTCTCTTATATTCAGTGTATAATACAGATCATTGGGAAATATTCTCCAAAAAAGGGGGAGAGTTGAAGGAGTAACTGAGACGAACAAAACATTTGTAAACGAATTAAATTACGAAGGACAATAATTCTCGTCCGATTCGAAGATTTCGGGAAAAAATCCAATCTGATGAAATTCTCCATCGAACTTGTATGGCCGATACCCAAGGACGAAATTATTTTTTTTTATTTATAAGCAACAATTAATAACAATTAACTTCGAAAAGTGCTGTTCTTCAAACTTGGCAGAAGCGGACCAAGAGCTTTCAGGTCCTAGGATCCGGAGCAAAACTAGTGTAGGGGCCCCTCAACCTTAATTCTGTAATAAAATTATTACTAATGAAGGGGTTAAGAAATAATAGTTGACGATACTCATCGAGCTATTGATTCATTGGACAAAAAACATGGCAGTGTTTCAATCAATAAAGATATTTTTCCGTATTTCCCCCTTCTCGCCCTTAGTCCACTACTGAAACTTGATTTTCCGATGCACTCAACTGTGAATAACAATCTTTTAAATCTACAAGTGACAATTAATAGTTTTTATTGTTACCAACAATTTTTCAAACGAATTTGTATTAGATTATGTTTCTTCAAATAAAATTGCGCTTCTTTTTTGGGATCGACAGTCAATTACACAGGCCAACAATTCTCGGAACCAGAACTCGGAACCAGAAATCACACCTAGTTTACCCGAAGGCTTTTGCTGCGCTAAATCCGAATCCGAACTCAGAAAAATGCCAGCACCCTCAGTTTTCGAGATATTCTAACCTAAAAGGATCAAAAACACGTTATTTTGATGTATTCGAAGCCCCGTAATATCGAGAAAGGATTTTTTTCCCAAAACTGACGATGGCATCGTGAATAACTAATCTTCACCTTCAAAATGAGAACTCTAACTTTTCGATACGATTTTTTCCGTCCGAGATGTGGCGAATTCAAATATGAAAAATTACACTTTTCACGGATATCATTTTTGCTACGAAAATATTTGCCCAGAAAATAAAAGTAGCAAAACCATGTCTATTACAGCTTTTTGTATGTTGATATAACCCCAGAACCCCCAGTCCTCGATCTTAAATATCCCTGAGCCCTGTAACCTTCGAGTCTATAACCCCAGCCCCGCACAATCCGATTCCCTTAGACCTCGAGCCCAGTAACTTGCTATGCAATAATCCCAGATACCCACAACCCAATTTTCAAAACCCTCGAGCCCAGTTACCTGCTATGCAATAAACACAGACCCCCACAACCCGATTTCCTCAACTCTCGAGCCCAATAGCCTGCTATACAATCACGCCAGACCCCCACAACCCAATCTCCTTAACACTTGAGCCCAGTAACCTGCTATGCGATAAACCCAGACCCCTCAAAAACCAATTTCCTTAATCAACGAAACCAGTAACCCTCTATGCAATAACAAGTCATAAACTTAAATCTCTTCAGCGATCTTTCGAAATAAAAAAAAAGGTCTCCACACAAAATCGACGCAGATTTATACGCTCAAAGAATCAATACTCAACGATTGAGAAAATTGGGTTACGGTCGTCTAGGGCTATAGACTCGCAAGTTACAGGGCTCGGGGGTTAAGAGAATCAGGTTATGGTGATCGAGGGCTATAGAATCACAGGTTGATGGGCTCGAGGGTTGAGGAAATTGGGCTGTACGGATCTGGAGTTATTGCATAGCAGCCTACTGGGCTCGAGGGTTAAGGAAATTGGGTTGTGTGAGTCTAAGGTTATTGCATAGCAGGTTACTGTGATCGAGGGTTGAGGAAAATTGGTTTTGGGGGCCTGGGGTAATAGACTCGAAGGATAAATGGCTCAGTGGTAAAAAAATCGGGTTGTGGGGCTCTCAGGCTATAGAAGCGCAGGTTACTGGTCTCAAGGATTAAGGAAATTGGGTTTTAGGGGTCTGAGGTTATTGCATAGCAGGTTACTGGACTCGAGGATTACGGAAATTTGGCTGTGGAAGTCTGAGGTTATTGCATAGCAGGTTAATGTGATCGAGGGTAAAGGAAAATTGGTTTTGAGGGTCTGGGGTAATAAACTCAAAGGATAAAGGGCTCAGGGGTAAAGGAATCGGGTTGTGGGGCTCTAACTCGCAGGTTACTGGTCTCAAGGAGTGAGGGAATCGGCTTGTAGGGGTCTTGGGTTATTGCAAAGCAGGTTACTGTGATCGAGGGTTAAGGGAAATTGGTTTTGGGGGTCTGGGGTAATAGACTCGAAGGATAAAGGGCTCAGAGGTGAAGAAATCAGGTTGTGGGGCTCTAAGGCTATAGACTCGCAGGTGACTGGTCTCAAGGAGTGAGGGAATCGGGTTGTAGGGGTCTGGGGTTATTGCATAGCAGTTTACTGGACTCTAAAAATGAGGAAATTGGGTTGTGGGAGTCTGTGGTTATTGCATAGCAGGTTACTGTGATCAAGGGTTAGGCAAAGTGGGTTTTGGGGGTCTGGGGTAATAGACTCGAAGAATAAAGGGCTCAGGGGTAAAGAAATCGGGTTGTGGGACTCTGAGGCTATAGACTCGATGGTTACTGATCTCAAGGGTTTAGGAAATTGAGTTGTAGGGGTCTGGGGTTATTGCATAGCAGGTTACTGTGTTTGGGGGTTAAGGAAATTAGGTTTTGGGGGTCTGGGGTAATAGACTCGAAGGATAAAGGGCTCAGGGATAAAGAAATCGGGTTGTGGGTGTCTAAGGTTATTGCATAGCAGGTTACTGTGATCGAGGGTTGAGGAAAACTGGTTTCGGGGGCCTGGGGTAATAGACTCGAAGGATAAATGGCTCAGGGGTAAAGAAATCGGGTTGTGGGACTCTGAGGCTATAGACTCGATGGTTACTGGTCTCAAGGATTAAGGAAATTGGGTTTTAGGGGTCTGAGGTTATTGCTTAGCAGGTTACTGGACTCGAGGATTACGGAAATTTGGCTGTGGGAGTCTGAGGTTATTGCATAGCAGGTTACTGTGATCGAGGGTTAAGGAAAATTGGCTTAGGGGGTCTGGGGTAATACACTCAAAGGATAAAGGGCTCAGGGGTAAAGAAATCAGGTTGTGGGGTTCTTAGGCTATAGACTCGCAGGTTACTGGTCTCAAGGAGTGAGGAAATCGGGTTGTAGGGGTCTGGGGTTATTGCATAGCAGGTTACTGTGATCGAGGGTTAAGGAAAATTGGCTTTGGGGGTCCTGGCTAATAGACTCGAAGGATAAAGGGCTCAGGGGTTAAAAAATCGGGTTGTGGGGCTCTGAGGCTATAGACTCGCAGGTTACTGGTCTCAAGGAGTAAGGGAATCGGGTTGTAGGGGTCTGGGGTTATTGCATAGCAGGTTACTAGACTCGCAGATTAAAGAAATTGAGCTGTGGGAGTCTAAGGTTATTGCATAGCAGGTCACTGTGATCGAGGGTTAAGCAAATTAGGTTTCGGGGGTCTGGGGTAATAGACTCGAAGGATAAAGGGCTCAGGGGTAAAGAAATCGGGTTGTTGGACTCTAAGGCTATAGACTCGCAGGTTACTGGTCTCGAGGATTAAGAAAATTGGGTTGTAGGGGTCTGGGGTTATTGCATAGCAGGTTACTGGACTCGAGGAATGAGGAAATTGGGTTGTGGGAGTCTGTGATTATTGCATAGCAGGTTACTGTGATCAAGGGTTAAGCAAATTAGGTTTTGGGGGTCTGGGGTAATAGACTCGAAGGATAAAGGGCTCAGGGGTAAAGAAACCAGTTGTGGGACTCTTAGGCTATAGACTCGGGTTATGGACTCGCAGGTTACAGGGCTCGAGGGTTAAGGAAATTGGGTTTTGGGGGGTCTGGGAATATTGCATAGCAGGTCATCGGGCTCGAAGGTGAAGGAAATCGGCTTTTGCGGGGCTGGGGTTATATCAAACTACAAAGAGCTGTAATAGACATTGTTTTGCTTCTTTTGTTTCCTGGGCAAACATTTTTGTAGCAAAAATGAAATCCGTGAAAAGTGAAATTTCTCATATTTGAATCCGGCGCCTCTCGGCCGGAAAAAATCGTATCGAAAAGTTGGAGTTTGCATTTTGAAGGTGAAGAGTAGTTCTTTACGATGCCTTTGTCAGTTTTTGGAATAAAAATTCTTTCGCGATGTTACGGGGCCTCGAATACATCAAAATGACGTGTTTTTGACCCTTTTAGGTTAGGATATCTCGAAAACTTGATGGTGCTGGAATTCTTTCGAGGTCGGATTTGGATTCAGCGCAGCTAAAGCCTTCGGGTGCACTAGGTGTGGTATCTGGTTCCGAAACTTTGTCAAATTTTGTCGGCATGTGTTATTCAGATATAAAAGTTCATTTTCATCAACTGTTTATATTTATAATTATTATAATTACTACTTTTTTAGTTGTTATAAAAGTTAAACTATTGAATATTTTGAAATGAAACTTTCTGTTTGTTGAACTACATAATTTTATTGCTAAATCACAATTTTGACAATAATAAAATATTGATTTGAATTGCAATGGCAACTTCCTGAAGTTGTGACCGCAGAAAAAAGTTGCTCCACGGTTAACATGATTGTGCACGGTCAAATTATCCGAAACACAAAGAGTCACATTCTTTGTATTCAGTAGAGTAGAGTGAATTTTTAAACCAAAAGCACGAATTCCATACAAAAAAGTTGAATTTCCATCCAAAAAAAGATGTATTTGACAAAACAGTAGTATTCTTAAACAAATGGCTTGATTTTCAACCTTAAAAGATGAGTCTCCACCAAGAGAATCAACTTTATTCTACGAGGAAATTCGGAAAAACTAACAATTTCAAACTAATTGATCGAAATTTCACAAAGAGGATCTCCTTCTTGAAAACGAATTCCTCACAAAACAGTGTAGATTTTAAACTTAAGAGTCGAATTTCTAAAATAACTTGAGTCTTTTATCACTGGAGATGAATTTTCACCGCTAAATTGCTTGGAAATTATGAATATTCCACTAGAGAATATATGTGTTCGAGCAAACATGCGATTTTTATGGTTCTAAGTTTAAAAAATTATTTTTTGTTTTGTTTTATAGGGTATTTTGTACCAGATGAACTCAACAAAAAACTACGCACGTTAAACTTGATTGGTAAATCGACAACCAAGTAGATACATTTTCGGTGATCAAGAATAATTTTCTACGAAGGAGACGAATGTTCATGTATTTACATGCACATTTATATTTACATGCATAGTGTACCAAATAATGAAATTTTAACTTATGGAGGATAGATACATTTTTCATCAGAAATTCAAAGGTCTATTTTTCAGATAAAAATTGATTTTTCAATCCATAAACTCCAACGGAAGAGTTCAAAGATAACAGTAGTAGAACGAGGATATAGAACTTAACAAGTTACGCTTACCCCGGAAGGGATTTGTCTGAATAGAATAATAATAATAAAGACAATCAAAAATCTTCCCAGAGATTTGTAGCTCCAGGCTGAAATAGTTGTTGTTTCGATCGAGAGTACGTCGTTATTCTGTCGTACATTTGCCGCTCTAAATGAGGCATAAGATCCAAAGTTTGCAGTTCCGAAAAAGCTCAAACGCCAAATTTCGTAATTGGAAAAAGGCTCATGTACCAAGGTTTGACAAATCAGAAGGACGAAAGCCAAAGAGTTTAGAATTCTTAAAGGGCATGAGTGTTTGAGGTTGAGATATCAGGAGGGCAATGTAATTTCCTTACTAAAATTTTTATATCGTGCAACAGTTTTACATGATCAAAATTCCTCTACTCCTCTTTTTACATAAGTATTGGTAAGAAGTTTTTACGTTCTACATATATATTCGAAAAGTTTAGACAAAACCCATATGTTTTCTAGTTAACCTAGCAAATATTACCTCTCGAGAATTGAGAAATTCGTCAAAAATGTCTGAAATAGCTTATCCAATAAAATAAAGAATATATTGCGTCATCGCTCTTAACGAATCAGGTCACGTATTAAATTCCTCAAAAATTCCTTATCAAATACAAATATCTCAGCAGGGACAGCTGATTGCCTTAATTACAGAAGATAATGAATACTGTAAGAAAGCCCTAGAAAATCTATCAGTTAGTATTATCTTGGGCCATCATTCTTAATTCTATTGGTAAATATAATAATAGTCCATAATTCCAAGTACGTTTTTGGCTTTCTGGTAATAATAATCTTTCTGATATAACACGCATTATTTCCCATTCGCTATCGTTTCGCGAAAGCTGTATGAGTTTGTCAACAGTGAGTACGAATTTACTCTGATTTTATTTCAAAAGCAATCCAGAAGGTGTGTTATAAATATAATAATACGAAAGACGGAGAACAAAAACATTCCAGCGATACATTGAGAAAGAACAAATGAATATATCTGATATACTGTAACCCCGGTTTATGCAAGTATTCCGGCATGGACTCACATGGCCTTGGACTGAAAACCGGGATGCTCGACAATGTAAGCATTTAAGGTCGTATCCACCATATCCATTCGATGTGGATACAAAGAAATTTGCTCTAAACGTTTCGTTACGAAATACAAGCTCTTTCTTGTAAATATGGAATATGTAACAAAGTACATCTAATTACTTTAAGGTAACAAATGGGCTGGTTGTTTCCTCTGGTCGATATCGCAGTGTTTCTAATTATTTGCTGTTGCTGGCTTTTGTCGGAGTCGAGTTTGGAATCGATTCGCGACTGCAGTGTCGCGGTATTTTGTGTCCTTCACAGGTCCCCTTTAGTTTTATTTCTCCCTGTACCGGCTGGTGGGAAAGAGGAGGTCACTCCCACCCCGGGGTTGACGCTTGCGTCTCTCCTGCACTCAGTTGCTTCTTAGCCCAGCCTATTAGCCCTTGCGGGGAGTGGAATTCTCCTCGTTGTGCCCTGCGAGTGGACGCTGGTTGTCTCTCTATCTCGGACTCCCCCTTCAGGCAGACGGATCACCTGCTTGGATCAGCATTGAACATTTCTTACCCTTCTATCTTTTATTGATTGAAAGCATTATTTAGCCATTCTTGGTCGACCGTTCAGTTCGGGTCCATTGGAGCACCACGTGCTCCAATTGCCCGAGTCGAGCAGCGGTCGACTCGGCTAGCGGGCGGATGGGTGAAAAAATCTCAGGAGCAACAATGGGATCCTCAATTCCACCTGTAATAGCTAACATCTTTATGGAACATCTGGAAACCAAAATCTTCAGCCAATCCAAGCTTACACCAGAACTGTGGTGCCGTTACGTTGACGGCACTTTTGTAATCTGGAGACATGGACTAGACGAACTGCACAAATTTCCCGATTTCATCAATCAATTACATCCAAATATCCAGTTCACCATGAAAATTGAACAAAACGGAGAATCGCCCTTCTTGGACGTTCTAGTTTACAAAAGATCTGACAACACATTAGGGCATGAAGTTGACAGAAAACCCACTCATACAAACAGATACCTCCACGATTTCTCCCACCATCATCCATCCCAGAAACAGACAGTCATCTACTCGCTCGTTCACAGAGCTGTCTCCATTACAAATAAAGGTAACTTACAAAAAGAATTAGAAAAAGGTAAAGAAACCCTTCTGCAAAACAATTACAGGAATAAACAAATTGATAGAGCAATCAGAACATAAACTAGAAAAAACAAGTTAACACAACCAACTAACGAAAGAGGGAGGAAAGCCACCACCACCCTACCCTACATCAAATGTATCATAGAACAAATAGGTATAATTCTCAACAAACACAACATCCAAACGATATTCAAACCACCTGCGAAAATGGGGTAACTTCTCAACAATCCAAAAGACAAAAAAGCACCATTTAGTGATCCAGGAGTATATAAAATA
Source organism: Neuroterus valhalla (assembly GCA_011762715.2). Classification (NCBI taxonomy): domain Eukaryota; kingdom Metazoa; phylum Arthropoda; class Insecta; order Hymenoptera; family Cynipidae; genus Neuroterus; species Neuroterus valhalla. The sequence goes on along the minus strand of WSXT02229899.1, from coordinate 17,797 downwards.
CCGTGCTCCTGTCGCAAAGTCTATATTGGAGAAACCGGTAGAGCGGCGAGTAAACGCACAAAGGAACATGAGAGTAAAGTCAGGCTGAAACATTTCACGCAATCAGCTCAAGCTGAGCACCACATCGAAAAAGGGCACAGCATTTCATTAGACAAAGCAACCGTCATCGCAAAAACTAACAATATTTTCCCAAGAAGGCATAGAGGAGCAATCGAAATCTTAAAATATCCTAATAATATGAATAGGGACAATGGATATAATACCAATCCAATTTGGCTTTCCATTCTCCCGGTTTAACTGATTGACCAATCAGATTTCACTAATCCCCACACTGGAATCCTCGACTAATCACAGGCATCGTTGTGAACATATATAATAACACACCACAACTATTGTCAATTACTTTTTGTGACAAAAAACGAAGATTGAGAACTATTTGCAGTGATTTTATACTCTCGAACGTGAACTTGTAGTAGTTACATTTTAAATTTTAATACCATAATTGAGACTTAAAAGATTTTACTCAAATTTCAAACTTTTTGATCATTCCAAATTTTTGGATCACGACCTTCTGTAATCACGCTACGAATTTCAAAAAATAAAATTATCAGCAAGTTTCAGAACTCTTAAAAGTTTTAAACCCAAATTTCGGTAATTCCAGTAAAAATTAAAGATATCGATCGAAAAATCTAAAAATCATCAACAGAACTGAAATTTTATAGTTACATTGAACTTCGTGCTAATCCTTAATGAGAAGTAATTGAATTATGAATTATATAGATAGAAACAAAATTTCTTGTAGGTTACGAAAATTAAAAGAACATTACGTTTTTTTACTCCCTAATCCGAATTTCAAAGAATTTCAATCTGAGTTGCAGAAACAGAAAACAAATTGCAAAATTAATAACGAAATTTGGAATCTGTATTTATTTTTTACCTTTTACTTATACTTTCAGTATGTAGTTGGATTTCGAATCCAGAAATGGAAGCACAAAATCAAAAACGATCAAGAAAATTTCAAACTGGAAGTAATTATGTAATACTGAACGGAAGTTTGTAGCTTTTTCAATGTTTACACTTCATATCCAAGTGAACAAATTCAAAAACACTTTAGAAGATTCAAAATTTGTAAAATTTCATACTTGCGGTACTGGATTTTTAGTAATATTTGATTTCAAGTTTTAAAAAGAAAACGAAAAATCTTAAGATTATTAGCAGAAATCCCATTAACCATAAATTTTATTAAAATCAAAAACTGCGTAACTAATCACAAACTGTACAATTTTAAAAGTTTTAACAGAACGAACTATTATTTTTGATACTCGGAAATCAGTTTTTTTCGGAATCTCAGATGTTTAGAAATATTAAAAAAATTTTTTGAGCGCTTCCTGAGTATTTCTGCGTGTATCGACACAATTTTCCAAATCGCAGAAACTTTTCGAGAGAAAATTTTTCAGTACAGTGAAAATCTTCGTATGTTTTGTGTTTTTCATTTTATTGTGGAATGCGAAAAGTTCCTGGAAGTATTTGTTGTATTTTTCTTTTTAAAACTGCGTTACGTTATACCTTGGGGAGGGGGGGGGGAGTCGAAAAATTAATTAATTAATTAAAAAATTAATGGACAGCCTCTCATGGTAAATATTAGGGTCCTAAAATTCCATGATTGCAATGCGTTCTACACTCACAAAAAAGAATTATATCCTTCGTCTGGAATGTATTATTATTCGATATTATTATACATTCTCATGTACTCGTGAATTGAGATTCTCCACTCTATTTGGCGTTTCTTCACTAATTTTTTTTGTTACTTCGCAACTAAAAATCTCCAGATGGAGATAAAAAATCTTCGTCCGTGACTACCAATGTTATCACGTACAACATAATAACCAGCAAAACTTGAACCAAATAATACATTCACAATTCTATCCACGAAAAATTATATAAATATACCAGATAAATGATAATTACAGCCTGCAAAAAGATATACTTTGAACGTTGTGCCTTTATGTCAACGGCGCGTCTTGACGTGCGCGCGGGAAAGGAATAGCTGCTGGCCAGGCAGTGTTGACAACTCTCCGTTTCATCAATGTCCCAAACATAGCTGAGTGCGTTCTGGACATGAATGGTTCCGGTTCAGCGCGCACTGAGCTACGTCCGATTCAAATTTTTACCCTTGTACAGTAACCAGTGCGTTCCAGACGCTGCTGGATTGCGTTTTTTTCTCAGTGTAGAGAAGTAAATATATAATGGGAAGATTTTTCCCTCTGCTCAATATCGCAGTTTTAAGATAAATTAGAATAATTCTCCATCATTGTTTTTATTTTAATTCTAATAACAATTTTTGTTTTCAATAAAAAATTATTCTTTAAAAGTAAAACGGAATTTTACATTAGAGGGTCGAAAAACCCCCTTCATCAATGATAAAAAATTATTCATTAAATTCTGTTGAATATGTATTTTTAATGTAATGTAAATTTTAAGCGAAACTTCGATATATCAACGTGTACGAATTTGAAGGGAAACTCCCATTTTTTTCTTGTAAGTCGAATTTATGGAATCAATTTTTAATAAAAATTGTAAGTACATAAATACGATGAAAAATGAATTATATTATATATTGCCATAATAGTACGCTGAAGCTACTCTGCCGACTTTCTGTGATTCGGAGGTTAGGCTACTGGTGCACAGCACTACGCTTACTGCGCCCTTCTCACTATTCTTCGTCAAAAACTGAAATTTTAGGAATGGCAAATACCGGAGTTGCTCAAAGCGGAGTTATAGTGTTAACTCTCAAATGGATTGAATATTCTAAATTTCAATTCAAATATCGATAATAATAATATAATATAAAAAGTAAATACTTATCTGAAATATATTCGAATAGATCAAAAAGATGTTAATAATAAGCGCTCCTAAATTTTCATTCGAATATCAATAATTTTCTTGTCTTCACAATTATAACACAAAACGTCAAAAACTACGCGTCTCACGAAAAAATGGTCTCAACAAGATTTGTTCATCTTTAAGGAATGGAAATTTTTTCTTTTCAATATTGTTTTGCGCATCTTGCAAAGTCTGATTGGAAATTTGAATTTCTTGTAGAAAAAAAAAATGTTTCGATGGCTACAACAATTTCTATCTTTCTTGACCGCAAGAATGTGCATAAGCTCGATCCAATCTGATCGTTAGGGATACTAACTTTCTCTATCCTAATAATTAAATATTATGCACACAAAACCAAATTGGATAAATAATAAAAAGTAGTCATCCTATCTAAACGGATTATTCTTTAAAAGATACTTTTTTAGACAAACACCTTA
>WSXT02229899.1:0-14377 GCA_011762715.2 Neuroterus valhalla | reverse complement strand
TGGATAAATAATAAAAAGTAGTCATCCTATCTAAACGGATTATTCTTTAAAAGATACTTTTTTAGACAAACACCTTAGTAAAAATAGTTTTTTCCTCATTCAGGGGGTCTCAGAACGTGGAAATTTAATTGAAACCAGCGAAATCAAAATCATATTGGATTTTTGATCCTTGACATCAGATTCAAGATCAGCGACTCAAATAACCTATTCGTATAAATTCTTCTGTAGATCTGTTGAAACATTCACGGTCAAACGCTTATTCGGCATCAGCAATCAACGTGAAACTAATCTCATTGAAAATGTATAAGTAAAAATCTGGGGTTTCTCGTAAACGTTGAAAACTGTAGACTTGTTTTCACGGAGCTCCTCAAGCATAGATATTCAAAGTATTTTATGATATACTCGCAGTGCGTATTGCAAAACGGGATTTTCAGATGAGTCGAGGAGGGGATCTGCCGGTGCTCTCGAAATGCAGCCCCTGGTAAACTGCGCATGCTTCGTAAAATGCGACGTTTTTGGTTCGTCCAGTTGATTCGAGGGGAAAGAGTGTCATTTTTTTGGATCCGACTATTCAACACAATTATGCCGACTATAATAGGCATGCGCAGTAGCGCAGAGGCCAGATTTCGGGAGAGCTTGCATCAGCTGAAATTTAACTGTATATGGTTCCGGAAAAAATGGAAAGGCACACAAAGACCTATGTGAACAGTCTTTGGATCTATTCCGAATTGACCTATCGAAGCTTGAGGATCTCTGAATTCTTAGTCATGTGTTTTGAATTACTGTAGCGATTCGCCCAGGTTGGCGGCAACTATCTCTTGACTACTTTCATCTTAGACTACAGTTCTCATGACAATTATAATTTTTTCATTCGGAAATGAACACGAAACATCAAACCTGAGCTAAAAACTTCTCAGCTTGACGGTTTTCAGGATTAAAAAAGATAAATATATTGATTCGTAATGGTTTTGGACAAACAGGTGATAGACGAGTCCTCTCAGGAACTTTCCTCAAACATCTCAAGAAGTTCATAAACAATGCCGAAATAAAAGTATGTAAGGAGGTGTTTCGTGTTTTAATCTAAAAAAGTACAAATTTTGCTAACCTCTCATGAGCGTTGTAGTTCACATCTTCAGAGCTAACCTAAAGCTAAGGTTTCGGGTCACTTTGTGCCCTTTTATGCTCTCTATGATGTCTGTGTTTGGTCAAAGGTCCAACCGTGGAGGCTGGTCAAACCTCATTGTCCAATCAAGATTTACTTGGAAATCCATAATTCTGATTGCTTTTCTATGTCTTCTCAGGAAGGAATTGTTTATTTTTGCGCTGAAAGTTGTATTTTTAAAATAAAATGCCATGTCCTGTTCCGATATGTTGCTTAGCCAGTGATGATTCCGTGGAATGTTTAAGCCTGACTTTACCCGCGTGTTCCATTGGACGTTGCCTCACCGCTATCCCGGTTTCTGTAATATAAACTCTGCTACAAGAGCAAGGGATTTTACATACTCCTGGATCACTGGGAGGTTCTTTTTTGTCTTCCGAGTTGTTTAGAAGTTTTCCTATTTCTGCAGGTGGTTTGAGTATGGTTTGGAAGTTGTTTTTGTTGAAAATTCTTTCCATTTATTCTGTGATACATTGGACGTAGATAGGATGATGGTAGATTCTTTCTATTTTTCTCCGGTAGGTTGTATTGACTGGTTTTCCTGAATGTATTTTCTCATTGATATATCAAATCGTTAGTTTGTGTTTTCTGCTTTGTTCATTTTTCATGGTAAACTGGATATTATAATATAATCCGTTGATGAAATTGGAAAACTAGTGTAGTTCATCCGGTTCGTTCCGGTTTATTCTTGCGTTGGTTGGGAATTTTAGTTTTCAGATGTTCCATAAGGATCCTAGCTATTGCAGGTGAAATAAGAGATATCATAAATAATAAAAAGCCAACTGAGAATATAGCTTTTTGCTGTTTATATTTTTGGTTAAGTACTATCTAGTTGACCGTGTGCGTTGGCATCCTATCATCAGGACGCCGCGATAAAGATATTTCTCGTAGTGGGGAAACCGAATTACAATTGACGAAGGCCAGAGATCATCCTACGCAAAGCCCAGCCCCCTTCTTTGAACTTGAGTGGAAAAAGAAAAATTGGCAATCAAAGAACTTGATCAGAAAGTAGACGTCATGGCATTACCTGCAGATTAGGGCAGTAATAATGACATATAACACATAACACATAATGACACAATAACGACAGTAATAATGAATAAAGAAGATCACGCAAGAAAATCGAGGACCTTGTAACTGACAGTATATACAAAAAACTGAAGGAAGACCCCATCAAACACTAGTCAGAAGAACAAAAAAATTTTCAATAGACTCTAAACCAAATATCTGAACCCTTTTACAGGAAGCACTATCACTCACAGTCAAAAATCTTTCTATGTATCAAGAAGATACAACCGGTTCACATTCAACCCTAAGACCTTCTCGAGAATTTTGAAGGAGGATCTTTCTCTACAAAAGCATGAAACAATTGATATTATGAGATCCCCCTAAAACTTCTTCTCCGATCTGATACTTTGAATGGAATACCGTCCTAATAATACTTACTCTTCTTTCAATGACCAATTCAACGGAACAACTTTAGGGGCAGCAAAGATATCTCTTATTCCACCTGTGATAGCTAATATCTTTATGAAAAATCTAGGAAGTGAAATCCTGAAACCAATCCAACCTTGAACCAGAATTATAAATTGATGTCATAGTGGTCGAACCAGAATTCCGGTCCCGTCACGACGGCGTCACTTTTGTCATCTTGAGATTTGGACCGAATGGATCACACAAGTTTTTGGAGTTGATCAAACGATCACATCCTAACATCTAGCCCACCATGAAAGTTAAACGAAATAGAGAACTGCTGTTCTTGAATGTACTAGTTTATACAAGATTTGGAAACACATAAGGACATGGAGTTTACAGAAAATCTACTGATACAAACAGAAACCTTCACGCCTCCTCCGACCACTGCTCATCTCAAAACCAGTCGGTTATCAACTCCCTCGTTCGAAGAGCTATCTCCATAAAAGGTAAAGATAACTTACAAAGGGAATTACAAGACATGAAACAAACTCTGATACAAAACAATTATACAAACATACAAATAGATAGAGCAATGAGGGAATACACTATAAAAAACAAGTCAACACAACCTATTCAAGAGAAAAAAGGGAGGGGGGGGGGAGACGAGTTATAAACAGCTCTAAAGACGCGACGGCACCTTTCAGTGGTCTGGCAGTATATAAAATATCTGGGTCTTGCGACAAATCCTATTCGACCGGGAAACCAATGCGTCACCGTATACAAGAATATGAGAGTAGAGTCAGACTAGAACATTTAACGCAATTAGCACTAGCTGAGCATCATATGAAAACGGGACGTAGCATTACATTCGATAAAACGACCGTCATCGCTGAAACAAACAATATTTCTCCGAAAAGGAATAGAGAAGCAATCGGAATCGTAAATCACTTTTATAACATCAACAGACATTATGGATTTAATACCAATACGACTTAGCTTCCGTCCTTCCGGATTCTTTCAAGAAGACCCGACGAGCCAATCAGTTTCCATCAGCCTTCCAGGTGCGACCTCTCACCAACACAGGCATCGTAGAGAGTATATATAAGAATAGTATAACCTCAAATCTTAGTTTCAGGTCAGCCCTGAAGATTCGAACTGCAACAAAACATTAAACGTTGGCAAAGTGTGTAGTTTCGTAAACGATCAAAACCTAAAACACATTCTTTTATTATAGTAGGACATCGTGAAAGCATCAAATCTGTAATCTACAAAAATGTACTCTGTATGAGATATAATTTCCTATTCTTCCTGCAGAATCAAGTTCACAAGCCGAGCGCAGCTCTGATGACGAACGCACTAAGGTCACTCATCGTTGCTCACCTTCCAAATCTCGCTGGTGTCCTTCTCCTGAGATGAATCGTTACAGGTCCAGGTCTCCTCAAAGGTTTACTTTCACTAATTCTGCCGTTAAAGTACTTGGGTATGGACTCGGACAAATTGGACTTATCCGGCTTATTCCCGTCAAAAATGCGAACCGGCAATTAGAGTTTCGTGAATACATTTTCCCTGTCGGTAAACCAATTTTTCTTCGAGTAGAAAATAATCCCTTTGTACCCATGCCAAAGAGAGAACAAATTGTATTGACAGCCTCCAATGGTAATGTTTTTGCAATATTGGAGAAAGATGGTTCACTCCGTGGAATGTATAAAGGCATTAAAAGACCAGATCGGATGAAAATAAACATGAAAAGCGGCGATGTTGGAGAGATGTCCTCAGAAGAAATCGACGAATGTCCAGTAGACAGGCTTCCAATATTACCACGTTGGTTTAGATTACTAGTTGTAAAATACGATTCTCTATACAATTAATTCAATTTAAAAAAGGAACAGTACTATAATATTGTTTTTGATCTGGAGAAGGATAAAAATTGTACTTGTGACTGGTAATTGGATTAAAAAGGAATGTTGATTCCTTTAAATTACATCAATATTATTGGGAGAAACCTACTAAGGCTTCTAATCATTTGCCTTCACGTAGAAGAAAAGGTGGATTCAGGAACTCAGGTTTGAATAAGTAATATGAAAAAGGATAACCTTTTTTATAACGACTTTACCCAGACAAATCTTTCGTCAAAACGTTGGGAGTAATACCAATAAGTCATTCATGATAACAAAACGGGAGAGAATAATTATATGGAATTAATTATTGTATTCAAAATTTTAAATATTTTGAGGATGGATTTAGAAGATAAGAGAACATTCAAATAATTGAAATTAAATATGAAAGCAGAATTTGTGGAGAGGTTATAATCGATGCAAAACGGGAGACTGTTACATTCCCCTTCTTAGCACCATTTCACAAAATTTCAAAAGAAAATTTAGCGACTTTATTATAGGATCCGTTTTCAGAGTTGCCTCTAAATTAAATAAAATAAAACTGGGTAAAGATGGAGGAGAAATTTCGGAACAGCACACAAATATAATGTCAACCATACGGCAAAAACCCATAAAAGTATTGCCAAACATTTAGTTCAATGCCATAATCGAGATCAAAATGCCATGATGTGGCATGAGGCGAAAATCCTACATATTGATCCTAATTATCACAAACACGCATCTTCCGGGATAGTTTTTATTAAAAAGAAGGGTACTATTGTCTTAATAGAATCATCAATTATGATTATTTTGATTAAGCTTATGACATGATATTAGACTCCTAATGCTAATATTTTCCTCTTTCCACGTTGGGTCTGGTAAACTGTCTTCCATAATTCGATTCTACAATAAAACTTCGTTTCATCCTGCTTTTGTATTATCGCAAACCTTGGAACGTATAAAAACCTAATCGAATCAGACTAGCCGCACAGTACAAACTTTCTACACCGAGGTAACTAGTCGTTGCGGAGGTACCTTTTTACTGTGTTGAGTTCTCGCTTTCACCAAAATGGAAACCGGTGTTGTCAACACTCCGTTGATCCAATTTTTTATTTTGAATTTTCCATGATTTCTTATATGATTTTGTGTATTACGGACTTACTGGTTTTTATTACTCTCAAATCTATGAGACATTTTCTCTTTCTCACCGATTTTGTTCTTCATGACACCTGGCTGAAGCAATTTACGCTGATTTTACCGTATGATTGATGGTCAAATCCTTGCTTTTCTTCCCTTTTTTGTTTCCAACTTCTGACTCAGACTTATTTTTTTTACTTAGACTTATCTTTTTGCATTATAACACGATGAATTTATTAACATGCTATCTGATGAGAGTGTCGATTTAACCCCCAAACGTAATAGCATCGTTTTAACGATGTACATGTCTAAATGACGTTTTGATCATTAGGATTAAAGAAGAATCATTTTCCCTGAAGTACGCTCAGAAGCTCTAGCTAAATCAGCAGAAATTGATAACACATTCACTCCTCCGATTTTATTAATCAACCTGAAGATTGGCCATAGCGATATCAAGACTGCCGGAAAGGAATGAAAAATGAGTACAGCATTGAGCAAATTTTAGGCGTATTTGTAATCCAAATGCTAGTAATATTTATGTCTGCAATGAAAGGTCGACTTGGTAATTTCGATTCAGGAGGTTTGTGAAAGTCCTCTGCTCTTAAAATAACCCTTTCGAATCATTTTTCTCATAATCCCGTTAGTGTTCCAGAAATTTGTATTCTCTAATCATTTTGAAAACTCCATGGGAAAAGCACTTTTGACCTGTTACAAATTTTTCTCATAACAAACCGTAATCCATTCAGAGTATTATGAAAATTTTAGCTGACATCAAAATCGACATCTTAGCGGCTACATATCTTTGCACCTATAACAGTGAAATGTTCTAGACTTTTATATCAGAGACCTTATGTGCAATGTTGATACTATAACTCTTGTAAAAAATCTTGGGGAAATCATCCTGATTCCGAAAACTTTGATCACTTTGCAAAGATCTCAATCCGTTTTTTGTCGATAAATAATTATAAATAAATACATATTGTGACGGGGGATTTGAATAACCGCACAAGATAAAATAAAATAACATAAAAAAGGGTAAATTTACCCGGGGAAAAGAACCTGGCACAATGAATTAACTTTATCACTGCCTGCGAGCAGTCATGGTTCAGTCACAGCTACATGAGCTGAAATACTGACACTTGAAAATAATCGATCAAATAGAATTTGTATTGAAGGTTCTTGGAATATAATAGAAATAATTGTTAATTACTTGGGGTTTGAAGAACCCACTCCTTTTAATTGATTTTGCAACTCATGCTTATTCCTTGTTTTTCTAATATTTATTTTATGTTCGCCTCGAGATTATTAAGGGTTCTACCCAACTAGAACAGTTAGGGGCTAGTCCTCGGGAAGGCAAAGTTACCATCAAGATGCTGGGAGATTCCGGATAATAAGGTGTAGGAGATTCCCATCATTTCAAGAATACCCGGGAATCATCATCCACTTCAAGATTATGCTTGAAGTTGTGTTTGACGTTTGTGCGGCTTGGCGAAAGAAAAACGCATGTGAAGATCTTGAAGGCGAGATACCGACTACTAGCAATCGAACAGATCGCGGCATTCGAACATTTTTCACAGAAAAGGGCATAGCGGCGGCCTCTGTCGGCACGCTTTCACAGCTCCGACGATCCGTCCCTTCTACCTCGCGTTTCATGGTAAGGGGTTCGCACTTCCCGCTGCTGAAAGGAACGAACAGCCACTATGTTATTCATTCGTTTCTACGGCAATGACCACGTGGTCAAAAGTATATTCATTGTCGAGAAATCTCATTTATTAGGAAGACCTGACAACATGGCAGGACGAGGGTCAATGAGAGGAACCAGGAGAATAACGGGTAGGTGTTCTTCTTTCACTTTGTTTGACCTTGAATAGTATCTCTTGTCGAAATTTCCAAAATTGTAGGCAAGCGGGTGAGACATCGGCAATTTTCTCGCCCTGTTCAAAGGTAATTTTCACATTGAATTCAGTGATCGTTTACTCAACATTTCAAGGGCTTAGTCCACCCAGACTGGAGTAGAATCCTTAAAACGAAATCATTCCCAAAACTCCGACTGTTTGTGGGGACGCCACCAGCGATCCGGCGTGAAGATGTCGGCATGCTGGCCATCCGGAAAAAGCCTGTAGATATTTGGTGGTCGTCGCATTTTACGGGATAGGGTTGTTGTTGACCACATGTATAAATCTCTTTCTGTTAACGATTAAAATCCCTATACTCGCGCTTTATTACTAGATTTTTCTCGGTAGTATAAACTTATGGAGCAATCATTAAATGATTGATCGATACATTTAATGTCAAATTATATTGTCGTTTCAAGAATGAAATGGAAGGTCGTTATCATTGACCTTGACACCAGTGTTGCTCTTTACCCTGCCACCATACCGAGCAAGCTTGCCGGTACAATAATAGCTTGGCCATATTTATTGTAAAATAAAATCGAGTTACCTTCCAATTTAGATTCAATCGGTAAATTAAATATTGATTTTAACTAATGAAACTTGAATGCACCTTTTGGTGGTTTGAACAGGAACTACCTGACGCCTCATGGCACAAAATTTGTAAGTATCTTTTCAAATATTGGAAAGAAAAAACAAGGATCAAACAGGGGGTTCTAGTATAAATTCGATGTACCTGTCGTTTTTAAACGTAACTTTTAGAGAGGATTCCTGGAAGAGAAGAAGCGCCAAATTTTGGGATTCAGAAAGAGCTTTGATGCCAAAGTTTAACACATTTAAATGGCAAAAACGCCCACATCTAATACTTCCAAATGGCACAAATGTTCAAGTTTATCATTTGAGGGGGGCTTCAGCGTAAGAGGTTAAAATTCACAGAGGACATAAGCGGTAAAGTCGGGAATCCCAAAAGAGGATACGTGCCGAAGCTGATCAATCAAAAAGTGTAAAAGTAGAAGTAAAAGTACACTTCTAAAAATAAAGTAAAGTAAAAAGATGGTACTTCAAAAGAGTATAAGGGGCTTTCTATAAATCACGTGGTTCCTCGAGGAGGGTGGAGGTTCAAGGGAGGGGGCAGGTCCAAAGTATATTGGTAATAGCGATTCTGGTTAAGAGGTGTTCCGAGTAATCAACAATTTGTATAAGTGTGTGGTGCCGCTGTTGGTTAACCCAGAATTTTCTCATAAGAATATATAAATGAGCCTCATAATTTTTTGTTCTATATTCGTTTCATAAGGAATTAAAAACCCCCATTCAGCCACCTGGGTGAGGAAGTAGGAAGGTTGGCAAGAATGCAACGGTAGAACATATAGGGAAAGGATCAAAAAGTAACCAAGATTAGGCCATGTGGTTTATGTTAGCCCCTCAAACGCTTAAGTTTCCAATTCTTAAAGGACATAACCCAGCTAACCTACTCTTGCTCTGCATGTTCCCTCAGGGAGCATATCTTACGAGCAGGAAATCTACTATCTTGTTACTTTTCCACTAGGCGGTGTCAGATTTACAAGCACAGAGGGTAACATTTGCTATTTCCAAATAGTCACATTCCAGTAACATTCGTCGAAGATGGCCTGTAGTGATAATGACTGCCACGAGATGTTGCATCAGTGCCAGTTGTGACCGTAGAGCAAACGTTGTCCCCAGAATAACAGATAAATGTTCTTTCCTACGCTTGTGACTGCTGACGGCTTTGAGTGGGTAACAAAGTGTCACTGGGTGACCGCCAGAAGAGTCGCAAGTAACAGATTTTTTGGACTATCGTTAAGGGTACGTTACTTTTCAGGCTAGTACGAGTGTCAGCTGGAAAGTTTCAAAGTCTGGCATTTAAAAAAGGCATAAGTGCCAAAGCATGCAAAGTTGAACTCTACTCTCTAAGCCTTTTTTATTGAAGAAGTACGTAAATAACTCCAGGAGAAAGTAGATTCTAGTAGACTACAGACTACCAATAACAAACTACGGGCTACAGAGAACCTTCTAGAAAATCGTTGATTGTTTTTTCCAAACGCTATAAGATTGGTTAAAATTTCCAAAGATTCACTCTAAGCCTTTACCAAAATCAATTTAGGATTTGTGCGTTATAGGATACGGTATATAAGATAATATTGGATGATATAGTTCACGATATGCTCTTCACAGTATAATCAGTCGTAGACAGTTGATCCATTTGATAACTTACAGTTTCTTACAGTAATTATGAAGAGTAAAGAGCATGCCCAGATCACCTCAGAAATTCCACCTGAATCATTTGTTACCGTATGTTTCGTCTTCAACATTGCCATAATATAAGTGTTTCAATTCGTACAGCTTCTAATTCTATAGGCCAAGATTCCGTTCCTCCAGTGGAGGTTGTAGCATGATTATCTTCAAGGAATATTACGTATGATCATATTTGATCCCCCCCCCCCCAACCCCCCCTCAATACACTGCTCCCTTCAATTTAAGAAACTTGAATTCCTTTCTGAAATCTCTTCACCGTTCCTGCTATATGAGGCGACCGTTTTTGCGTAAGTCATCTTATGCAAACATTGAGTGGTACTAATCAGAAACTAATCACGCAATCCTAATTTGTTCATTTGCTCAATTCGAATGTGCAAAACGGAAATGATTTCGAAAAAATCCGTACGGTAACTATTTAGGTATGGATAATTATTCTTCTATTTAAGTCTTCATTAGAGAACATTCCCGTGGGATTGAAAGTACACTACCTCTCTTCTAATGAATTAGAAGAGAGGTAGTAGGGATGTGACACGTTTCACATACACAGTGGTGAAGATTAGACAAATTTGTTTTTGAAATTTCTAAAATATTTTATCTCATTTACGAAAAAATACATTCTGATATCACTCTCAACGAATGGGGTGACGTATTTCATTTGCTCAAGAATGTTTCATCAAATATAAATATCTCAGCGGCCTCAGCTCATCGCCTTGATTACAGAAGATAACGAATACTGCAATCAAGTTCCAAAAGATCAATTATATATGTAGTAAACGGAACGCTCCATTAACAGATCAACCGCTTTTTCTTCTACTTAGAACAAAATGAAGATTGGATATACTTTGGTATTATCTTCGGCCGTTTTCTTCAATTCTTTTGGTGAGCATGAAAATATAATATATCTCTAATTAAGTGGACCTTCTTTACTTATCGCTTATAACAATCTTTCTGATTCAATCCGCATTCTCTCCCGCTTGCTATTTTTCCTGAACATTATGTTACTTTTTTCAAAATGTCACGGGTTCTGAGAGTCTCGGCATAACCTTCTCTCTATTCCTTTGCACACCTCACCACTTACTCAGGGGTGAGGGGGACCTACAGTTTACGGTGGGTTCCGAACCACCAAGAGCAACAGCTACTCAATACTTGGAGAACCTAAAGAACTCTAGAGGTACCGGGCTCACGACTCCCCGTGGCCCACCGAAGCTCTTCCAGAGTGCGAGGCGGGAATCGAACCCACAACCAGACAGTAGCGTGGGTCGAAAGCTCATGTCTTAGCCCCCACGACAAACTGATCACTCCCATCTGAAATGTATGTGTTGTAAGTTATGAAAATTTGATGGTTTTAAGCGCAGAAAATTGAAAATGTATTTTCTAACTTTTTCAGGTATCTCCCATACGTCGATCGAAAAATTGAATTCTAAAGTATTTTATTTCTACATGAGTGACAAAGAAATATTCTTACGAATATTTTAGTCTATCAATCATTTTATCATAAGCAAAAATTTTTGAATTTCTATATTAATGTGTTTTCTCATCAATTTCGAAAGTGAAGCGGTTGATTACAAATAAGTTTTGCGCATGCGCTGAAGAGATGGAATTTTTGTTGGATATTTCTATCTTAAATTTTTAACAAACATTATAAAGAAATTTATGACAGAAATATCCAACAAAAATTTCATCGTAAGAAAATAATTCAGACATTTGGAAGAGGTCTGCACTTCTCATAATTATGCAGCTTCTAATGTTGATGAATATAATAATACGTTATTTTCTTCTTTGATCCATTGGAAAAACCACCATCTCCTTCTTGGCCTGATTCCCTCCGTGACTGTCTGCTCATTACTCCAGGAAAACTATTTTGATAGCAGAAGACAGTTTCTCCCTGCACACTACCTCGCTTTTAACCTCGATTAGTATCCCTCCATACCAAGTCTGCTGCACATCCTTGATATCATTACCATAGGTGTCCACTTCTGATTTCTCAGAATGCCGTTTGGAGAACTCCTGGCTACAGGTTTAGGCAGAAGCACCCGAGTTCCTAATGTTTTCAGCGCAGGTCGTCTTGCGCTGATTTTCGGGGGAATTCACATAGACTTCCTTGGCCGTTTACGTTGAGTGGAGTCTAAAACTATCTTGGAATCTTTGTGAATCTGTGTCCCTGCAGTGAAGACGTCCTTCCTCTCTGTGGCCTCGTTTACCTCCTTAAGCATCTTCCCGAGGTATCTTCAAACGCCCGTCGCAGCATCTTTCACATAACCTCGTGCGTGCTTGAACCTTGTTCTCAGGATTCTGAGCTTGAATTTTATTATTGCTGTTCTGTCTTTGTGCAGGAGGAACATGTTCTCCCCCGACTCGCGGAACACCTTCATCTTCGTTCGGATGGATAACAGCTACTTGGCGTATCTAAGTCCGCTTCTTTCGCAGGTTCCCTTATCAATACCATGCCAAAACGCGTTTCTTAAAGGCGTATACTGTCATCCTACTTGATGACATCTACTTTACCATCATAAATATCCTCATACAAACACTTATTCAAAAAAACTGGACTCCATTTGTTCTCACGAGAAACTATGAAAGTATAGGTTCTACACCCGCAGAGTCCCGCATGTGAGGGCTAGGCCTAAATACTCAAAGTAGCACTCTTATATCCTAGGGATGAAAGTTATGACACTACATTCTAGTGCCATGTAGCCTTTGGCCTAGTTGTTCATGCCTCAGCTTTATAGATTTTCTTCGCGCAACGAGGGGACGCGATCAGAAGCCTGCTCGAAGGCGCTGATGTGTTCCGTCCACGAGACGCATTGTGTTCCTGTTCTGCCCTCTGCTAACGGCGAGCATTCCCTTATCCGCCAGTGGTTCTCGGGCTCCTAAAAAATAGATTGTGCAGAGTTCATGCTGAGTACGCATGCTGCCTTAAATGCAATATCATTGATTCAGTTGACTAACTCCAGGGAAATCAACGTATTTTTCCTAGAGCCGACTATCGAAGCTAGTTATTTAGACTATACCACGCAGGCACAGTAGCGTTGAGTTACATTTTGAGAGCACTAGGATCAGCTGCAGTTAACTCTAAGTGGTTTTATCAAAAATGAATACACATCTAGTAAGCAATCTGAATAGTTTCCAAATCCATTCCAATTGGACCAATAAAAACTTGAGGATCATTATGTTTCTAGTCATGGTATGTGAAGAAACTGTAGGGATCTGTCCCGATTAACGGTAACTAATCCTTGACTACTTTGTTTCAGTCCAAAGTTTTCCTGACGATTACTCTTCTTTAATTCGAAAACGAACTTGAGGCGTCAAACCCTATCTTCTGCAGAGTAAACAAAAATTTTGACCTGATTTTCTGTAGGATAAAACAACAAACTTCCAAAAAGTCATACAAGGCTCAACGTGCTCAATCTAACCTCACAATGTTGCCACAGGAGGTTAATTTAGTAGGCTAACATACAAGTATGTACTTGCAGAATTAGGTTCACTAGCCGACTGCAACTCTGATGGCAAAGGAACGCATGTTCCTTCTCGTTACAGACTTTTTGTTTCTGGCTGGTCTCTTTTTCCTGAGATGAATCGTTCCAGGTCCGAGTCGCCTCCCAGGTCTGCTCCTGCCCGGTTTCCCTCTCAGGTACTTGGGTATGGGCTTGGACAACTTGGACTTATCCGGCTTATTCCCATCATGAACCCGAACCGGCAATTGGAATTTCGGAAATACATTTTCCTTGTTGGTGCACCAATTTATTCCCGAGAACAAACTGATTCCTTCTTGCCCATGCCAACCCAATAACAAATTGTATGATCAACCTCCACTAGTGACGTTCTCGCAACATTGGGGAATGATGGTTCATTCCGTGGAATGTATAAAGGCGTCAAAAGACTAGTCCGAATGAAAATAAATATGGGAAGCGGAGAGGTCAAAGAGATGTCTTCAGAAGAAATGGACGAATGTCCAGTGGACAAGAGACGCCAAATCTGAACATGGAATTTCAGAGTATCAGTTGTTAAACATGATACTCTATACCATTAATCCAGTTTAAAACAAAAAAGTGAACCATGATATTGTTTATGACCTGAAGTAAGATCAAAATTGTATATGTGACTGGTAATTACTTTGAAGAAGTAAAGTATTACGGTTATCGAAGTTTCAGTCATTTAATAATGTTTCATCCAGTCTTTTTTCAAAAATACAGGAAAAACGGTTGTTCGCTTTCAATAACGGAAATATTTTTAGAAAACTCATGAAAGGCTCCGAATGATTTGCTTACAAATAGGAAGCATTTCGTGGATTTCAGGGATTCAGCCTAAAATGGTTTTTCCTACAGTAGTTATTGAAATTCCTGATATGACTTCCTTTTACGAGGAGAGTTTCAACTTTCATTGATGCTCATTCATGAAGAGCTCACTTTAAACTTTGGAGATGCTCTGTGGTCCCGTGTCTCGCTCTGCTGGTGCGCGTGATCCAGCGGACGGAGTACAAATACAGGTGCCTCGGTGTAACGAGAGTCACATCACCATTCTTGTTTGAGAACTCGTTTCGAAAGCATCATTCTGGTGTACCGCGCGCGAGGAAGTGAACTTCACGCACTGCACCAAAACTACTCACATTATTGAGTCCATCAATT
>WSXT02229898.1:0-48417 GCA_011762715.2 Neuroterus valhalla | reverse complement strand
CCAAATCATTCTACTTACTAAGGCTCTATACTCGTTTTTGGCCCCGTTAGAAAAAAAGTGAATTCCCTGTGATGATTTGTCAAGAGGATCAAATATATAATTCATAAAAAGTATAATAATAATGGCAATAAATTATTACAATATTTGATTTGTTATTTATAATTCGATAAATAATTCAATTATAGAAAAAAACAAGATTTCATATGAAATTCATTATATGATATACAATAATCAGAAGAATGAAAGTTCCTCAATTGACATTATGGCAGCCGTGTATGATTGAACATGAAGAATAATTTTTATACATGCACTTTCTTATAATTTTATAGTCAATATATTTATTATACTTTTAGTTGTAATGTCTTATCATGGGAATTTGTCATTTATTGCAATAAACAATAAATTAACAACAAAAGAGGAAAATATAAATAAACTAGTTGTAACTTTCAGGTATTGGATAACATTTTTTGGAGACTTCATCAACAAATTCGTAATCAGCGCAATAATCTACCTCAAATAGAAAAAAAAAACACCTTCTTACGTCCATTAGTTGCTGAGATATTGTAATATTTTTTAGTTTGAACGTGTAAATTCAATTTCTAGCGCAAGAGCTGGGCGACGCGACGTCAGTGGGTTCCCCCACTCTGTCGCCGCAGACTGCACCGTTCTGAGGCCTCTCATCAGTCACGATTATCTACCATACAATTAAAACGCACTGCTTCGTAAATGTTGTGTCGATAGGTGCAACTTATGAAACGCACTTGGGCCAAATTTGAGATTTCTAGGTTGAAAATTGCCTGAGCAGTAATTTAAAAAAAAAAAAAAAATTATCTCCTTTCTTCTCCACTTAAATGGAAATCGTCTACTGAGAAACTTGTAGGAAGATGTTAGATATTCCATGTGTTTATAGTAAAAAAACGTACCATCATTTTGATGCCCTTTTTGGACAGTTTAATTATAAAAAGTAGCTTTGCCGCTAAACGCAAATGATAGTATCATTCTTCTGGAGTGAATTCGCCCAGACTAAAATGATATCCTGTCGGCCCAAGTTGTAGAAATTCCATTATAAAAGAGGCAGTTTTTTAATAACAAATGCCTTTTCAAAAGTCAATGAAAATTTAAAGCCAAAATTGACAACATTTGTTGAAGGCGACAAGAGACATATTTTCTGAGAGTTTGAAAGATTTTCATAAATTATTCCAGAAACTATTGCATATTCGGAAATGGCGATTTTCAGCGGTTTTAATTATTTTGCAGGTAAACAAATATACATGTAGAGTTTGTTCCTTTTTGCCAACACTACAAAACTGCGTCGTTCATTTTCAGGTATCAATTTTGCAAAAAAACAGGCCTTATTCCAATAGGGCACCTGGACTAACGGGTCTCTCCTATCCGCATTATGTAGGCTCCGTTCAAGGAATAATAGAGTGATAATAATAGAGTCCCCCAACTGTGACTGATTTCTCAGTGGCACGGAACTCCAATTAAAATTTTCAACCCGTTCCCACGCGGGAGCTCATTTAGAGGATTTCTAACAAAAAAAAATCACTAAAAGTCAAATTTGAGGAATTGACAAATTCAAGGATATGGATTTCCAAAACCTAAGGAACTAAAAGCTCCCAGAATGGTTCCGGAAATCCATACAATTTGAATTAGGTGGAAAACCAAGAGGCAGTTGAAGAAAAAGAAAACTGAGTCTAGAATCCAAAATCAAATGCGTTAGAAAAATGAACCCTCAAAATCATTCTAAAACCAGAGATCCGTTCTCTGTTTTGACAGGAAGCTAGAGTTTCATTCTTTTGCATGCTTTCCAGCTCTTCTCTCGATTTTGTGAACCCACATCTCATTATAATAATAGAAAAAAAAAGAATTCTCTCAGATTTTGAGAATTTTGGACGTAGGAAGATTGAAGCATAACTAATAATAGTCAAGAAAGCAAAAGTTATACATGAAGTTGGTCGATTTGTCGTTGAAAAAATCCTCAATTTCAGGTTTATTGCTCTACAAGGATTGACGCCTATGCATCCTAACCAGAGTATAGCAAACTGATCGAAGAATCCAGTTTTATAGACATGTTTTCATAAATGGTGCTCGTATCGATACAGTTTTATGAAGTAAGAAGTTAATTTGGAGTTAAAATAAAAATGAAGCAGTCCACATCTCAAGGTCTGGGACACGTGAACCCTATCAAAGGTCTTAAATATGCTTCACGCTTCATTTATGTTATTGAAGCTACCATTGGACTTTGGTAACTTGTAGACGAGAAAAGAAAATTTCTTGTACATTAAATATTTGGCAATTACGTCTCTGGTTACGAAATCACGCCAATAAGAGAATAGTTCTTTGAACATAGTCATTTATAAGGATATTCAACAAATTCATTAAAATTTGTACTTCTAATCAATTAGAGAAACTCACCTTGAAAATAACAGGGACTAGAGTTCTTATGCAAGTTGAGGCGGTTTTTTTTTTTTGTTTTGAGAGAAGGATAAGAGGAGGAAAGTGGTGGGGAACATATGAAAAGGTCCCATGGTGGATTTTTATAATATTATTATAAATATCTATGACAAAAGAACTCTTCTCTTGGTGGCGTAATATCGTAACCAAAGATATAATTACCAAATATTATATGTAGAAGAAATTTTCTTCTCTCGTCTACGCGTTACCAAAGTTTAAGTTTAGCTTCAGTGGCACGCATAAAAGCGTTTATCAAAAAGTCATCGTACTTTCTTTCTTGTCGTTTGAATTTTTAATTGTGTATTTATTCATAGTACGATTTCTAATCACTGGAAAGTTCTAATTTCAGGCTTGATTCACATCTCCAAATTTTACGCATCCATGAGTTACTGAAGGTTTCTTGTTCAATCAATAATTGTTGTTTGCTCTTAGACATCGAAATTTAAGAATGTTGAAAAATTATCCCAATCACTAGAGGGTCAAAAGCGCCAGAAGGCTAGAAGTCCTTATGAAATGACGAATTGATTTCAATTTTTCGTGACCCTTAGGCCAATTTTACCATTAACATACAAATATTATTTTAACTGAGGGTCGATACAATTTATTCTTTAAACATCGTCCAATTGTCAAAATTCTATCACATTCTACATAAATTATATAGGCACGTCTGTCAAAGTTTGAATCGCCCACCATAGCGGCCTATGAGAGCTGCTACGCTGGGCAGAGCGCATTAGCTCTACATGCCAAAGTTGAGGTCACTGACTGCACCCAGAAGCGTTTAATGGCTCTGTACAGCCATGGTTATTATATGTGAAAATGGAGTGTTTACGTTATTTCCAACACACTACCACTTATGAAGCTCTTTCGATTGGTGTATTTACCATGACAGTAGGTTGGTTATTGGAGTCGTGAACGATACCACATAAAATGTCCTAGCGTCTTTTTATATAAATTGAATCAAAATTTTTATATTTTGTTTTCGGATTTTCATGAGTATGTAATAATTATATTCAACTTACAATCTTTGGCTTAAAAGGAGGTTGTACTTCGCGATTTTCAATCTTCTCCCAATCAATGCGTCGGAAGAACGCGTGACTTCGAACATCATCTTCACCACGTTGTCCACATCCCAACCTCTTATTTGGATTCTTTGTTAGAAACTAAAAAAATTGGAAGAGGACATTAGGAACATAATTCTCTTTCTTGAAGATCTCAATTCTTCGTCCTCAAATTCTTACTTTCTCTCAAACATGGGCAACATTCGCTTTTGTTATTTTCTAGGGAATTACGAGCACTGAAGCTCTTTATCGTAAAATGAATTCAGAAGTCCTACGGGCAATACAATTAGCTGGTTCTGGGCAGGTAGAACATGATCGCTGATTGTTATTAGTTGAGTGTTCTATTCGCGAGCGTCATAATCATGGGAATGCGCTTCAGAAAATCAAACTAATTGCAAACTTTGTAACTCAAGAAATAAGAAGTTGATGTTATCCATAGTCGTTCTTCCTTTGTACCCTAAAAAAAAAATAGAACCATGAGCATGAAGAAAAATATTCGTGAATGGAGCCGTTCTCGGAAGAAAAATCTCCACGGCTAAGAAGAGTTGGGGATGCGTCCTTGATAGCTCGCGCGAAGTCAGTCACTTCCGATCATCGCTTCACTCTGCTAATGATACTGTCACAAAAAAAAACAGGACAAGTCGCATTTGTTATGAGGAATATGGTCACTCGTCGCTCACTGATGTCTCACAGGGAGTTGACCTATTTCCAGGAAGAGGGGGGGGGGGGGGGTTCCTTTCTTTCTAACACTCTTCTCGCTGGCTTGAATTTCATGAAAGATCGTAAATTCTTGTTTGAACAAAACGCATCGTGGAATCATGGAGAGGCTCACTTTTCTTTTGCTCTAGTTAATGGTGCGTTTCTCTCCAAATGGTGGAGTTGCCATTGAGATTGAAAACACTTGTTATCATCTGAGGTGTTTTAATATTGTTTCGGAAGAAAATCTTATTCAAGATAAATGATTCTATCTGTCTAAGACTTATTTCACTAATTGGATTCTAGAAATAATAACGCATTCTCTATGCACTGTCCTTTGTTAATATATTTTCTCAAACCTAATAACCAATTCAATTCCTAATATATTTTAATAGCTTTCTACAATATTTGCACATCTTTACATTAGATATGCCTTTCTCTTCCCATCATAAGCTTTACGCAATCTCATAATTTGTACACCTGTTATCCTCTCGACCTTTATATAGTTGCACCTTTGCTTATCCTTCAGTTTTTATACTTTCATGGTCCCTAATTCATATCCGAGAAACGCAACAGATTGTGTATATCCATCCTCTTCCTCAATTATAATATTTCCACATCTGCGTTAGGTATTTTTTGCTTGCGATTCACCTTGTTGAGAAGAAGAACCAATATCCTGGTTCAGTGCTCCTCGTCTTTCAACTTTTTTTGCTTAGCAATGGTTATTTTCCGTACTCTTTCCATAGCTGTTTATCCTTAGGTCTGTACAGATTTTCCGCCTTCTTTTCTTCCCGATATCTCAACTATATCATCACCTTTACCCTCCTGAATACGGGATTTATTCTCATGATCAGCATGCCTTTCTCCTCCACTCTTCACAGTTTTCTTTCGATGTTCGAATTCAGCTTCTCTTCTGTCACAAAACTTGCAGGCTCTCTTCCAATTATGTAACCATTATCTGTTTCATTCTTATAAATTCCCACATTTAGCCCTCGCTGTTACCTTCTGACTTACCTCTTCTCCGTTTCTCTCGAATATTTCGGCATGTCATACACTCTTGTTTACTTATGTTTGACTTTATGCTTCGATTGCTTTTTCCTGTTATGTATATTCTATACTTCTGTTTGTTAATAACTTTCTTCTAGAAGTATAAGCACTATCCACCAGATTTCATGATTCGTTCAACTATGTAACACGCAAGAGTATTCCTTGCACAATTTATCTTCTTCTCTATTCTCCTTCCCTTTCACCTTGTTATCTTCCTTATATACAACGTGTTCTTTTACTAACATCCGATTCTTACTCCCATTGCTTTTCCTGCAAATAAATATGCTCTTCCTCCTGTGCTCACTAATAAATTTGAATATATTTACTTCTTCCCTGAATGAGTATCCTGGCGTGAATTTTCCCGACCCCAAGCACGTATCCAGAGCGGGAAGGGGGGAGGGGGATGGCCCCGGGCCCTTCCCGAAATTCGGAAATTTGACATTTTTTCCATTTGTACTGTATATTTCTATTGCACTATACATAATAATAGATTAAACGTAACATGATGATTTAAGTTTTAATGTGTAATTCGCTTTACTCTGAATTAATTTAATTGGGTCCACATTTTCTAATGATTTTCGTCTTCGAGCCCCCGACCGAAACGAATTTCTGGATACGGGACTGCAACCATTCAGTTTAAATATAAATTATTCATCCTACTAGACTGCGCTTTTGAATTCTGAAATCTTGAACTCTTCTGCATTCAGGATAGGATTTCGGCCATCGAACTACCTTTCTAGCTTCCTCAATATTTCGTATATGCAACATGCACATGTCAGCGTTCTATATTTATTTCCATCTTCTACCGTTTCCTATCCTATTCCTCTTGTAATTCTTCCTTTATACCTGCGTGTCTGAAGGATTCCGTTGATCCAGAAAACTCTTTCCTTCCCGGATCTTTCAAATAATTTCTGCCAACCTTCCCTCAACCTCTCCTCGTACAATTATTCAATCTCCGTTCTCTATATTATCCCTTCCTTCCGCTCCATCTTCAACTCCTTTGTTTGCATCTCCATTTCTTCATTAGTAACTTCTTCGCCCATATCATTCGCTCTGTCTTTATTTTACACTGGGACCTTTCATTTATCCAATCCGTATCCTTTCGTTCAAAATAATCTTTTCGAATTCCTACCCCTATTTTATTTGAAAGCTTTCTATGTAGGCTTGCAATTTGTCACAGCCCGTCCAAAAGTGATTTTTATCATTGGAGCAAAACCTTCTGACTTCAACGTATTCGATTTCATGTGAAATGTGGGATTTCTAGCGTCCCAGGAACAACAGAGATTTTCGAGAAAAAATGTCCAATTTCGGGGTTGATTGAAAATTGAAAATTTCTTATGTTTGCCTAGAACTCACGACAATTCATTCAGAACGATCTGTCATGCGGAGTTTGATGACAACAAAAAAGTGTATATATTCTCTGTTAAGGGCTTTGAGGATACGAGGCTATCATGCTTTGATATTTTTTTAAACACAAAGATCAGAGATTTTCCCATAGAAATGAAACTTTTACTTTTAATCTAACATAACAACTGGACATTTCTTCAACTTTCGAATCTAGGTCTTGATCTTTATTTTTATTGTGGTGTATTGTAAAATCACAAACATCTTTAGCAGATATATATGTAATAGAACTTTGAATACACATCTACTGTAGTGTCCTCCTGGGAGCAATTGTCATTCAAAAAAATAGCACAAGCTCCCAGTAAATCCGCGGTAAACTTAA
This sequence comes from Neuroterus valhalla, assembly GCA_011762715.2. Taxonomy (NCBI): domain Eukaryota; kingdom Metazoa; phylum Arthropoda; class Insecta; order Hymenoptera; family Cynipidae; genus Neuroterus; species Neuroterus valhalla. The sequence continues at coordinate 41,433 of WSXT02229898.1, read as the reverse complement.
CCTATGGTCACATCCCACGACAGTGAGATGAATGGCCACATGCACGACGGAATCCTTATGGAGGGCCAGCGGAACTCTCATGTGTCTCAAAGATACGGATAGGACCAAGTATGACCGCTCTCTGCATCTATCTGGCAAGTTCCATGGAATATTTCTAGCACACGGGTTGGGCTTTAAGGTTTCTAATCAGTGAAGGCGTTGCACTTCGAAGAGCACCGATGATGAAAGCAATTATTATAACCGAATACGCCCCTCTTTTTTCTCGATTTCCTTGCCTCTGATGTTGTGGTCGGCCAGGCCGAGAATTCGATCACAAACATAGTTCGGCCAAGTTTCTTAAGGAGCTTGATGTCGGATCTTGTGTGTTGGATAGGGAATATTGTTGAGGAATTGTTGTTCCAGTATATTCGGCACTCCTCGTTCTCAACGATAGACTCTATCCCCCTTAAAGCGTTTGGCAGAGCAGGGTTCCGCCCAACGCCATAGGAGCGAAAGAGATGATGGTAAAGCACTTTTAAGGCCACATTGTGTCTCTATGTATACGTCGTTCCTGCGTGAATAGGACAATTCGATTGTATATGCCTTAGATGCTCATGGAGTTTAGAGCACGCTCTGCACCAATCGCCAGAAACCTTTTGACGTAATATGCTGCTACGGTATGCTAAGATGGAAATCATACCCTCTTGACACGCGAAAATGGAACTTTTCGTTCCAGAATTGCATCCACATGATTTGAGGAAAGCGTACGTTGACTCATGTGACACCCATTTTGTGATTCCTGACCATTGTCAGGAGAAGATCTCTACCGCTCGCGATGATATGAGCAGTATTGAGGATAATTCGGTTGTAGAGGCTTTGAGATTAGGAAGTCCACGTCCGCTTTTACGGCGTGCGATTTATAAGTGCGGAAGAAACGAGTTGCTATGCAAGCTTTCCGTTATATGCATTATATCGCACTTAGTGATATCAAGGGCCTTGAGCTTGTTCTTTGTCCATGGGACTACCCTACAAATAGAGTAGCACCGAGACAGCAATCATCTTAGTCGCATATATCTTATACAATGACGGCAGGCTGGAGGACCAAACACGTCGGAGGAGTTGTTTTCTAGGTATTCATTCATATAAAATATATGAATGACCCTATGGTCACTAACGTTATCTCCGCCACAGAAGTCCTCATGAGAATGCCGAAGTGTGAGAGACAGTAGCAATAATGTGATGCAGAAGATGAGAGGGCTCATTGTGTCATCCCGAAAGACACCTCTTTTGAAAGTGACACTGTTGCTCGTCATACGATGTTTTCTAAAAGTAAAAGTGAACCTGTTCTTCCAAAGAGGTACACACCTCTCTGTTTATCGTACTATATGTGAGTGAACCTTCAAGCTTTTCAACAGACAGATCATAAGTCTATGGGAAGTTGAATCAAAAGCTTCCTGGCAATCTAATTATCCGAACAATCCTGTCATTTAGGATAGATATGACGATCTTATACAGCGTTTTAGACAAGTATTTGGCCTGTAGTTCTCTAGGGTGGACAACCCGCCTTTCTTCGTTAGGAGTACAGTTCGTCCAAACATCAGCCGCTGCAGAATAGTGATCTCTGACTTCAAATATGAGGTAGAGATGCGCACCAGATGTTTGTGTGCAGAAGTGAACTTCTTCCACCAAAAGTTCTTGATGCAAAATGAAGCCGCAGCGAAGAAATTCTTTTCGACACTTAATGCTTTCTTTATCCCCTAAGCAGTCATTGGTGGGCATTCTCTCTCAGATGTTATGAGGTTATGGTAAAGATCCTTGAAACGTATGATGTTCTTATTGCCTTCATCCAATGGGTGTTTCACTTCGTGAATGTCTTTCCAAAATATCCCGACTTCTTTGAACTTTGGTAGGTTTTTAACAGAAACGGGAGGATCCCTAAAGAAGCGCAATGGGTCAGCGAGATGGTCAGCATCTTTGACATTTTCAATGTGTCATCATGGATCCTCATTTCATAGGCGATCTTTCGAACCTTTGCCGTAGAAGGCTCACCGAATTTCATGGAGTCAATCACACACTGTATACTGGACGCATTTTGTCTTGCCCAGCCAATCTTCTTGTTCGGTTGATGCAAGCGTATTTTAGTCTTCTCATGAGGACTTGAAACAAACTGGACATAACTGAAGTTTTGGTCTAGTGCACAGTGGTCTGGAGATCCCGAAAAGTTGGCCATACATCCAATTTTTAAAGGAAAAGCGCGAAAATCGATATACTGTGGTTTTTGGGGTCAAGAAATTCAAATATGTAATACAAATTTCAAAAAACAAAATGACCGATTCAAAATGGCCGACCGATTTTCGAAAAAGTGCCATGACGCTTGCGAAAACTTGCAGTCGGGGGTTTTCGAGGTCCGGGAATTCAAATGCAAGGTTGAATGACAAAAGGGAAATTTTGATTTTTCATCATTATTTTTTGTGCGATCAGAATTGGAATTTTCGATCTTTCGAGAAGATTCGAAAAGTTGTATTAACGATCTTGGACGGCTCCCAAGAAGAAAGTTTCTTCTGACTTTTTTTTCAATTTTCGTTATTGGAGTCTTGGAAAAAATGTCCAACGAAATTTTCAAAATGCTCCCCCTCTTTTATTTTTGATCCAAAGTAGCTGGTCAACGAACTCGAATTGTGTTTTTGGTCCTTCAAAATGGGTTCTAAAGTACGATCGAATATGATCATTCTTTCAAAAGTTATCAAGTTCACAGATTACTTTTCATTATTTTTTGTGCGTTCAAAATTGGAATTTTCGATTTTTGAGAAAATTCAAAAAGTTGTATTCACGATACTGCAGAGCTCCTAAGAAAAAACATTTTTTCTCTCTGATTTTCTCTTTACTCTTGCGTTATCTGGCAAGAAATTTCCATTTTCTTCTATATTTTTGAGTTCTGAAAATACCATAACTCTTTTGCCATAAGATTTTTTGTGTAACGTAATACCACTAAAAAACTGAGCGCGGACTTCAAAGTTGCGGAGCACGCTCCACGTAAACATCTGAACAGCTGACTTTGCAACGCTCCCTGCAGTCGTGTAGGTAACTAAGCGCGCTTTCTTTTTGCCATTTGAAGTATAAATATGTCAATAATGAATTAGTGTACTCGAAAGCGCGAAAAAAGTTCGATTTTCGATTTATGGCCAACTTTTCGGATCTTCCAGACCACTGTGTAGTTGTCGGAATCCTCTGAGAGATCCCTACGAAGGGTAGCATCCATTTTAGCCGGATCATGGGGTTTGCGAGGAACCTAAATGTTGATGGTTCTTCTTGTCCTAAAACCGTCATCGTCGATTGAGGGATGCATTGTGTCAGCAGTTAGTCCTAATGTTGCTTTTTTATTTTCGTCGACGACTTACTCTTGTAGTAGTTGAGGAAGCGTTCTTCATATATCTCTTCTTCGCAAAAGGTCCACGGCACGATTCCTGAACACTTGGGTTTTGAATTTCCATAGTTGTTCCATTAGTAGCTAGGAAAGGGATTGTCCACTCTTTCCGAGACTCCCATGCGAGGGTTAGGCTGCTTGCTCTAGGAGCTCACCCGGTATTCTAGAGAAACCGGAAAGGGCACCTCACCCAGGTGCCATTTAGCTTTCAGCACGGTTGTTCATGCCTTGGCTTAGAGGTTTTTACTTCGGTACAATCCCTAGACATTTGTCCGTGACTACTTATTAGTCTTCGTGACCGTATTCACCCGGAACCCTTGGTACAGTCACCCTCTATCCGCAACCTGAGGACGAGTTCGGTGGCTTTCTAATGGGCCCATCAGTTTTATTCCAAAGCAACGAAGCCGATCCGCAATTCTGAAGGGACCAAACTGAACCGATATATATCTACATAAGCTAAGGCATTTATGAGCCCTCCAAGTTAAGTCGGAAATACCCGTGAATAAAAACGTCAACGTCATAAGGTCCAGGGAAGAATGCGCACTTATCACTATCAAAGACTTCCGGACCAGATGGTATCAAGAACTTTTGTTGGAAGGAGTTAATTCCTAGACACATACGCGAAAAAAAGGTATAAATTTTGTATTAGGCAAGTATGCCAAGATTATTCTCGGGCGTGGACGATTTGTTGGCAACTGAGAAGAATCGCAGGTCGTGGATAGGAGTTTGACTGGACATCTGGCGCTGAAGAGACATAAAAATACCTGGACGTGTATGAATGCTTGTGGTGACGTATCAACAACAGATAAACAGTCAGGCCTTACCAACCTGAAGTAAGCAGCACTTCTGGTCTCTCTCTTTCTAATATTTCTAAGCCACCTTCACCTTGAACTCAGGACGATCTATACGATCATACGATCTATTTATTCAGACAATCTGTACTTCTGAATTTCTGCCTTCTCCTCTCCCTTTATATGTTTTCGTCTTCTCTTCTTCTCCAGCACTCAAACTTCTGTCATCCACGGGGGATTTTTTTTCAATAAAATGTACCCATTTGTACCCATGCATTTAGATCAAGTTTACAATTATTTTAGGATTATATACAAAACAGAACTGTAAATATTACAGAAGACTTATGTGGAAAAATGATTGGGATAAATTATTTCACTTTTGAAGTGCTAAAAGGAATTGTACTTACGATTTTTGATTCTTGGAAAAAAACTCCAAAAAAATATTAAAAATGCTCCTCTTCTTTGATTTTTCATCCAAAATAGCTGGTTAACGAACCTGTCTTTTCTTTTCCGATTTTGAAAAAGTGTGCGAAAGCACAATCCTATATGATCATTTTTTCGGAAATTATCGAGTATACAGACACCTACGACAACGACGACGACAACAGACAGACACAAACGCAAAAACTACTTTTTCGGAATCAGGAGGCCTCGAAACGTGGAGATTTCATGAATTCCGCAAAAGTCGATTTTCACATTAAACCAATACCTCCTCATTATGATGAGAATGTAGAAAGATATTTTGAAGCAGATTGATGGATTTTCTACAAAACAGATACTTTTCAAAGCAGCGTTTATGCCGGAAATACGTTTCCATAATTCCGGTTTTCCAATTCATGGCGCGATTTACAAGAATACTCGATGAGCCAGTCAACCAGGAACAAATCTGACCAAAACATGGAGTTAGGGAAGTACATGCTTTGCCTTCGGCGTCAAAAATTAACCACGTGCAGCAGAAAGTCAGAGCTGTGATGCCTAGTTTGTTGGAACTCTTGATGACGTGTGTTCCACAAATAGCATCCAGCAGGGGAGTAGCGAGGCAGGGGCGTTGGGGGTATGACACACCCCCCAAACTCCTGTACCAAGTCGGAATTTTCGTATGAGTCGGTATTTTCGTGCCAAAGTCGGCATACTCAGTAAATTTGCCTCTTAAGTCGGATAGTCAGGCAAGAAATTTTCCGGCTCTGCTCATTCGGATCCAGAATGAGAGTATTCAGGGAAAAAACGATTTAAGTTCATATTTTTGCGCGCGGAAATATCAGTGCTCTCTATGCACGAGCACAGGAGTACCCAGTACACTCGGTAAACTCGTTTATATTATAGTCGGCTCGTCGTATACGAGTTGACGAAGAGGAGTACAATAGTCGGCAAGCATGAGCTCGTACTGTGGCACCACTAATACTTATCTTGACTGTCTCACTCTCTAGCTGTCTCTAGCCTGCCGACTATACAATACTCATACTATACACTTTTTAAAAAGCGGAGATAAAATCAACTCCGAAGCATACCCTATAAAAGTCCTGCCATTCTGCGTAAACGGCAAGCGGCGTAGAAGAAGACGAGTAAAAAAAGAACTCCACATCATGATGTGGCGAACAACTCCGAGGAGAGTGTTTGCAAGTTTTCTGCGAACGCAGCTCCGAACGTGAATTCCGTAAGAAGCCTTGCCACGACTCTTAAGATTTTGTTTCTGCGTGGTGCGAATTATTTATATTCACTTTAGAACCTTTTACTAACTCTATTTTGCACTGGAATAAAATATGCGGAATTGAATGTAATCGATACTGAGTCGATTTTATACTCTGAAAAATTGTACTCTCAACTCCGCTAGCCATTCACTCCGCAGATTTTGAACAGTGCAGTTCCTAGTTGCTCATGCTCGTACTCACGTCACAATACGCTATAAACCGAATTGGAATTCCAAATCAGGTGTATTCACGAGGACGAACAAGCGGTGCTTCTTTCAATATAATTTTACGAATGAATAGTGGTCGTCGTGATGATATTGACAATATCATATTATTATTGAATTCTAAACTTCTTGTATTTTTCGAACGTTTTGTTCTGTCTAGATGCACCAAAAAAACTAAAAGCAGACTGTTGTGAGCTCGATGTTCGCCTTTTCGCATTATATATTATTTGTATTCTTTCAGATAAAAAGTTGTTGAAATATATAATTCAAAGTTCGTAGTATGTTGTGAACTTTACAAAATAGGTACATATTCCAGTTAGCTTGAGTTGTGACCAAAAAACTACTCTCCTGATTCCTTAGAAAGACCTTTCACTCCACATAGACTTAAATTACTCCCGCTCAAACACAGAGTAAAAATTCACTACGATAGAGTGAAATTTTTACTTCCCAAGAGTGAATTTTTACTCTGTGCAAAGTTGAATTAGACTTTGAACTTAGAGTTACAATCCACTTAAAAAAAAATGAAATTCGACTTTTTATAGAGCAAGGATCCACTCTTTTGGAATTAAATTCAAGTCTATCAGAGTTGATTTTCTCTGTGGGTTTGAGTGGCAGTATTTTAACTCTATGTGGAGTAAGAAGTCACTCTTAGGGATTGAGAGAGTAAAAGACTTTACTCTTCTTTTGAAAAAGTTTAGTTATAAAAATAAATGTACAGTTATTTCGGAAAATCTGTTTTAAAATAATGAAGGATTTTCAATTGCTTCTTGGAGATGCGATTACAGTGAATTCAAAAATATTTTACATTTTGGTCCATTTCTTCTTCATCTTTTATGGAAAATGTCATGTTCGAAATCAATATTCCGACGGAGCCTTAAGAAAAAGGAAATTTAAATTTCGTTGAAGGTTTGGAAATGATAAAATTTACTTTGGAATCATGCGAAGAAATGAATGATGTTAACCAGTTGAATAATTTGATCGAAAGCTCCATATCATTCGCAAAAAACCCGGTATAAACCCGGAAAGTGACTTCGCTAAGCAACATAGAAAACATCAAGCACCAAAAAAACTCGATGAGAATCCTGAAACTGCGTTCACTTTTGATCTTTTCACGTTTTACCGTAAGGAGTTCAAAGCGCTGTTTGATGTGTTTACGACCAGCGTCCAAAAAAACTTAGAAGAATATCTTTCAAAATTCGAACAAATTCAGAAAATTTTTGAAATCCCAGCCGACAGAAAAAACTATACAATTCAATCAATTAACTCCATTGTCGAATTGCAACCCGAATCCTTCAAACAAGAATCCGAATGCATTCAGGTAGAAATGCAATCACTTCTTGATTTATGTGATGAATGTCAAAATTGTGTCGAGATTTCGGAAAACGCGTACAATTTACGACAGATTCTGCTATGGGCCTACCAAATTATTTATTCGTCTTCACTTCACCAGTAACTTCGGCCTTATGTAAAAGATCTTTTAGTAAACAGAAATAGGTCATGAATTACCTTGGGCGACGATCGTCTAGATTTTCTGATGTTACTTTTTCGGCAAAAAATATTGTAGACGAAGTGAACGTTCCGAAAGTTGCACAAACTTGGTCCAAATTGAAAAATCGAAGAGTATGCACTTGACTTTGTCTGCAGTTTCGTCAAATCTAGTTTTGTTTGTATTCGAAATATAAAGAAAATATAATACAAAACAGAGGTGTTTTTTTCTATGTAAATTACCAAACAGTTAATATGAACTTGAAAAAAAATTAACATGCTCTCGTTTCTGGCGATTTTTCTTCAGATCTGAAGATTTTTTTTTCAATTTGAAACGGTCCAGGTCGGTCTCGAGTATTAGGCCACGAGGATTAAAACGAGGATTAAATTAGAGCGGATCGAATTTTCACTTGTTAGCGAATCACGCAGGGGCGAGGGTCAAGGCAACGGGTCTCTCCTTACTGCGTAATGTATGCTCCGTTCGAGGAATTCGGTTACCAATCAAGTTCACGCGCGACGGTTAGATCCGATAGATCATAGAGTGCTCAATTATTTTTGAAAACAAATGAAACCATACGGGCTCATTTAAGGGATTTCTAATCAAAGCAAATAACTAAAAGTCGAATTTGAGGATTCGACGAATACAAGAATATAGATTTCCAAAACTTAAGGAACTAAAAACTTCCAGAATGGTTTCGGAAATCCATATAATTTGAATTAGATGGGAAGCCAAGAGACAGTTGAAGAAGAAGAAACCTGAGCCTAGAGTCCAAAATCAAATTCCCTGGGAAAATGAACCCTTAAAATCGTTCTTAAACTAGAAATCCAACCTCTTTTTGACAGGAAGCAAGAGTTTCACTCTTTTGCATGTTTTCCAGCTCTTCTTTCGCTTGTATGTGCCCTCATCCCATTTAATTGAAACGAAGAAATCCTCTCAGATTTTGAGAATGTTGGACGTAAAAATTAAAGCATAATTGATAATAGTGAAGAACGCAAAAGTTATATATAAACTTGGTCAATTTGTCATTAATAGGAAAATTCTCAATTTCAGGTTTATTGCTCTACTAGGATTGATGTTTATGTGCTTCATCCGTGTGAATTTCTTTACGAGAGTGAAGTAAGCCGATCGAGGAGTCGAATTTCATAGACATATTTCCATAAATGGTGCTCGTATCGATACAATTTTATTGAGAAATAAATTAATTTCGATTTAAAATTAAAATAAAACAGTCTACTTTTCAAGATCTGGGAAGCGTGAACTCAATAAGAGGTCTGAAATATCCTTCAAATTGAAGTTTTTAAAAATAAGGAACGGAATTAATGTTCTTTGTTTTTGATTTTATTAAGATCCAAAAATTTTCAGGACATTTTAAACAAAAAGTTGAATTTTCAACAACGAAAAAATAGTTTATAACCAAACTTTTTCATTTTCAACTACCTAGTTGGTTTTTGAAGCAAAAGGGATGAAATTTCAAATAACTGGTCGAATATCAAATAGGAATTTCCAACCCAGTCGTATAACTTTGGAGATATACGAAAATGTTGAAAGACACTTGGATTTTCAATCAACAATGTTCAACAAAGCAGTTATATTTTTAGTAGAATGGTTGCATTTTTTGAAAGATAAGTAAATTGTCAATAGTACAGTTTAAGAAAATTGACCAGAAAAGTTTTACTCCAAACCCAGCAGTCGAATTTTAATTCGAAAAACATTTATCCTGAACGAACAAAATTTTACTTAATATTCCGATACAAATAGCACATTTCAATTTGAATTGAAAACATTATTATTAAATAAGAGAATTGAATATATAAACAGAAAATGTTCTTCCGTCAACAGAGAAAGTAAATTTTGAACACATTGGTGAATTTTTAAGGAAAATTCTCTTGAATACAGTTGTATTTTCTACGAAAACCATGAAGTTTTCAACTGATTCGCAGTTGGAAAAAATGATTATCAAACAACAAAGGAACAATTTTCAACAAAATAGTTGGAATTTTCAACCAAGCAGGTGGATCTTTAACTAATTATATACATTTTTAAGTAGAGAGTTAAAATGTCCACCCAGCAGTTGCATTTTTGATTGAGAACCTAGATGTTAGATCAGTTAAGAATTCATCGCGCGTTTTTTGCGATCAGAAAAAAAACCTGATTTCATTTTCACTCATAATTTTTAAATCCAAGACCTTCGCTTGAGACGCAGTATTTTTAGTAAACAGAGGCTTCAATTGAATTGTTAAGCAAAATATACACGAATATACTCGAAGTTTCTTCGGCAACATAAGAGGTAAGACCTGATAATAACAGTACACGGCAAAAGTAAGTCTCTGGCAAACACCGCATGTCAAGAGTTTCGCAAAACTAATAAAATAATTCACATAGCTATATCTTCACATGAGCCAAATAGCATCCAAAATCGTTCGTTTCAATCTTCACTCTTTTTCTTACATACAATTGCTCTCCTCACAAACCTATCTTGGCATACATCATTTCCTTCTTTTACATGCAAGCATCTTTTCATACAAGCTCTTCTGTTTTGACGACTCTTTATGTTTCTCCTCTTTAGGATCTCAAATACACATTCTATCCATTTCTTTTTTGGTCTGCCTCTGGGTACGCTTTCATACACCCTACCTAGATACACTTGCTTCGGTAATCGTTCTTTATCCATTCTCTCAACATGACCAAACCATCTCATCAAATTTCTTGCTCTCTTTCCAAACAGTGTTTCTCTTACACCAGATTCTTTGAGCTTGTGCTTTTGATGATATGTTCAGGTCTCGCTACCGTACAGCATGGCTGGTACAAGCACAGAATTATATATCGCAACTCCAACTTTATTTGGTACATTTTCACTTTTAGTAATAGCATGTACACTGCCGATAATCTTTCAAACATAATTTAAACGTGTGGAAATCTCTACATCTATCTCCCCGTCAGCGGTTAATAAACTTCCAAGGTACACGAAATTATCAACTTGTTCTATCCTTTCTCCATTGAGAGCAATATTTCATTTGGTTTTCTCATTCTTGCTTTCAAACTCAATAATTTTTTTCTTATTCACGTATCTTAGGACTCATGCTCTTCATGCTGGAATCCAGTCTGCTTAACATCCTCTGCAAATCAACGCCTGATTCTACCGTGAAAATCTTGTCATCTGGTCCCGAGTCCTCAAGCGTCGGATCGTCGCTCGCCGTCCAGTCTTGGCTCGTCGCCCATCAGCCACCCATCAGCTCTAGTGTGTCTTGTTTTACTTGGTATTCTTCGACGCTGCTGTGCTACGGCTCTCTAGACGGGGATTTCTCCAAGCAGAACGCTGTTCCTCATCGGGAACTCACACTTATCCACATGCGAACTCTCTGATGTAAGTGCCAATAAATTGGTATTTTTTTCTATGAGGTGTCTTTTTCATTGTATTCGCTCATCTTCTTAGCGCCCTGATCCCATTTCCGTCCCTGGTAGGCAATCCCTCCATACCTATCGCCCAACATAAAAACTCATCTTTTCCTAAATTTTCTAGACCAGCTAAAGAATAGGGTGAACAAAAATTACAAGATTACACTTTCAAGGAATACTCCTACTCCAAAATATTGTTGCATGCCATTGATCTTCCTAGCCTTGCCAATTGTGATATTTATTCCGCTTGTCTTGCCATATTCTATTTGATATTTTCATGCCATGCTTGTACTATGTATATACAATGATTTTGTTTGTGATTTGCGCAGCATGTAATATTTGATGCTATATTCGGGATTATTAGAACAAAGAATGAAACCATATGCAAAAAGAAAAAAAAGTTTTCTTCGCTTTTCAATCGAAGAATTCAGACTTAAAATTTGCGAGAATAAACCCGAATGAAATCAAAATTCAAAAACAAAAATTCGGAAAATTTAAACATAAAAGAAATTCTTATAAAAGAATTATATTATACTTCTAATAATCGAAATCGAGATGGTGAGAGAAAAATAAAAGGAACCAGAATCGGAAAATCATTCTCAATTAGGTGAAAATCCAGTGTTTCCGGTGCTGGATAAAAGAAATACATAGTGGGCGCAAGGTGCACGCACGGGCACCGTTCATCCGTGCGAGTCCCGACGATAGTGAACCATAGTGGGAAAATTGAATAAAGAAGGAAAACTTCTAATTCCAACCACAAAAAAGAATTCATTTTCTGATGAACCAAGAAGATCCATTTTTAATCAAAAAACTCAAATTTCCAACAAAATAAATCAATTCTCACTGAATCAAGTTTCAGGGAAAGTTTGAAAGGGCGAATATAAGGTACTCATCATTGTCTAATCATGCAGCTTTGGCGATTACAGATTCTCCGATATTAAAATGTTCACTCTTTTCAACGAATATCGAAAAAAAATTCCAACAAATACTTGAAAAATAGAAGCTCGTTAGGGAACCTTGTGGCCCTTATTAATGCATCTCTTCGACTGCGACAAATAAGTAACGATCCTCTCTTTGGAATGTATCCCGGAACAGAGATTTTATTGACTGGCCTGAAACTGAGGATTTTACCTTGTGGTGTTCTTATGTATGCTCACAACGATTCTTGTGATTGGTCAAGCATTCCGGTGTGGAGATCGGTAGGATATAATTGGTCAATCAGTTAAACCGGATGAACGGTTCTAGCACTCCTGGATCACTGAATGGTACTTTTTTGTCTTTTGGGTTGTTGAGAAGTTGCCCTATTTTTGCAGGTGGTTTGAATATGGTTTGGATGTTGTGTTTGTTAAGAATTCTACCAATTTGTTATGTGATACCTTGGATGCAGGGAAGGGTGGTGGTAGCTTTTTCTCTCTTTCTTTAGTTGGTTGTTTTAACTTGTTTTTTCTAGTATATTTCCTGATTGCTCTATCAATTTGTTTGTTTGTGTAATCGTTTTGCAAATGGATTTGTTTAACTTTTTGTAATTTTTTTCTTAAGTTATCTTTATCTGTAATGGAGACAGATCTGTAAATAAGCGAGTTGATGACTGACTGTTTTTGTGATGGATGATGGTGGGAGAAAGCGTGGAGGTATCTATTTGTATGAGTGGGTTCTCTGTACACTTCAAGTCCTAACGTGTTCTCATATCTTTTGTAAACTAGAACGTCTAAGAAAGGCGATTTTTCCTTGTGTTCAATCTCCATGGTGAACCAGATTTCGGGATGTAATTGGTTGATGAAATCGGAAAATTTGTGCAGTTCGTCCAGTCCATGTCTCCAGATTACAAAAGTATCTTCAACGTAACGGCACTACAGTTCTGGTGTAAGCTGAGATTGGCTGAAGAATTTAGTTTTCAGATGTTCCATAAAGATGTTACCTATTACAGGTGAAATTAGGGACCCCATTGCTGCTCCTGAGGTTTGTTCGTAGAATTGGTTATTGAAAGAGAAGTAAGTATTGTTGAGACAGTGTTCTATCAAAGGTACAAGTTCAGAGGGAAAGTTTGCGAAGGATTTGATAATATTGAACGTATCAGGGATTGATACTTTGGTAAAGAGAGATACTACATCGAAACTCACAAGGATGTCCTGAGGTTGAATGTGAACCTGTTGTATCTTTTTGATGAGGTCAAAGGAATTTTGAACATGAGTGATAGAATTTCCCGTGAAAGGATTCAGTTCTTTGGTAAGGAAGCGTGCACCACAGGCATCGTTGTTAGCATGGATAAGAACACCACAACCTAAAAACCTCAGTTTTAGGCCAGTTTTGAATATCAGAGCTGCAACGTTCGCGAAACGTTGACAAATTTTTTGTAGTTTCTTACACGATTGAAACCTGAAATACCTTATCCCATCATAATGAATCATCGTGAAAGCATTAAATCTATAATAAATATAATAAGGCTTCATTTAAAAATCTGAATTAAGAAGCAAAAGTTCTAATTCCAAACAAGGAGGAAGGATTTATTCCCGAAATATCAAGATTATCCATTGTCTAGCAAAGAAAATTGAAAATTCCTAACGAGAGAAATCAAATTTGACTAAAGGAAGTTTCAGAACAAGTTGAAACGGAAAATATAGAGTACTCAGCATTGTATAATCATGCGGCTTTGACAATTAGAGATTCCCTTATATTGCGAATTGTCTCTTTTCTAATTCTATCGAGTCTAATTCTATCGAGTCTCCCCTTTGACTGCGATAAAGGAGTAACAATCCTTTCTTGGAAATGTAACATGGAACAGAGGAAGAATTTATTTCCCGAAATACCAAAAAGATCCTTTTCTAGCAAAAATGAAGGATCTTCAACGAAATGAATCAATTTTCACTAAATGAAATTTTAGAGTAAGTAAGAAAGGCGGAGCTTTGTCGACCAGGGATTTTGCTATAAATGCTCAAGTGCAAACTAGATTCATGTTGAACGAAATAATTAAGCTGCATTCAACAAATTGAAGAAAAAAACTTCCAATCCCAACCACAAAGGAAGAATTCGTTTTTTGAAATTTCAAGAATTTTCATTTTATAGCAGAAAGTATGAATTTATAACAAAATGAATCAATATTCACTAGTGAAATTTTAGGGCAAAATAAAAGGGTCCCGCATTGGCGATTAGAGATCATCATATTTCGAAAATTGTCACTTTTCGCAACAAATATTGGAAACAAGTATTTCAACAAATTTCGACAGATGATAAGTCTATGTAAAGTTGAAATAGGGGCTTTCTGGTAATCAATCCAGGCAATAGACAGAGAACGCTTATGGTTTGCAGCGTCTTTGCAACACTTATGTCGATCAGCAGGTTTTCCCGACAGTCTAATGCGCCTCTTTTTTATCCTTGTTCTTCATCAATCTCACTCCACAGAGGTCCAATCATGCGATTAATCCAGGATAGATGTAAAGACCTTATACAACGAGTTAAGACAAGTTATTGGCCTGTAGTTCTTTGGGCTGGACAAGTCGACCTTCTTTGGTAGGAGTGTAATTCGTCCTAACACCAGCCACTGCGGATAAGGGATCTCCGACTTTGAATATGAGGTGAAGATGCGGGCCAGATTTTGATGTGTAGAATTCAACTTCTTTCACCAGAAGTTCCTTATACAATCTGGACTTCTTAATCCTCTTCTTTACGTCAGATAGTACTCGTATTTTGTCAGCAATGTGCTGCTTGATGGTCATCAGCTTTGACATTTTTAATGTGTGATGATGGATCCTCATTTCATGAGCGAACTTTCGGATACTTGCCGTAAAAGGCCTACCGGATTTTATGTAGTCACACACGCAATGTATAAAGGACGCGTTTTGTCTTGTTGGTCCAGAGGTCGGTCTCCTCTAAGATATCCCCACGATGGGTAGCATCCATTTCAGCCAGATCATGGGGCTTGGGTGGAACTTGAATAGTAATGTTTCTCCTTGTCCTGAAATCGCCTCCGTTTCTCAAGGGAAGCCTTGTTTCAGCAGTTGGTCTCAATATCATTTCCTGATTTAAATCTGCGGCTTGTTTTTGCAGTGGTTGAGGAAGCGTTACGCGTACATCTCTTGTTTGCGACTGGTTTACGGTACGGTTTCTTAACATTTCCATGGAAAGTGCGAGAGTTCTGGGTGTTTCTAGCTCGAAAGAGTGTGCAGGCACGCCATATCACCACTACGGTTAGGGACAGCAGTGGCGTCGTAGCAACTGAGGAGGTCATTATCAAGTTATTCCGTCCATAAAGAACGTCGATTGTCTCAACGGTTCGTCATCGTATTTCCATCTGAATCTACACCCCGAACTCTGAAACGATCGGCAATACTGGCCAAACGATTGTCGGATGCTCTGCGCGTTCGATCATTTTGAACCACACTTATAACGGGATTAGGGTTTTGTGTTTCCATAGTTATTCCTTTTAGTAGCTAGGGCAGGAATTATCCACCTTTGCAAAGTCCCGCTTAAATGTGTAAGGCTGCATGCTCCAGAAGGTCGCTTGGTATCCTGGAGACACCGCAAACGACACCACATCCAGGTTCCATTCAGCTTTAAGCACTGTTGTTTACGCTTTAGTTTGGGTGTTGTCCCTTCGGGACCATCCCTGGACGATTGTCGAGACCCTTGGCACAGGGATCCTCTCTCCGATGGCTTTCTCATAGGCCGACTGGTTTTGTTCCAAAGGAAGCGAACCGAACCAAATAATATAAAACATTGGTTTAAAAAACTACCGCACGGGCCACCTGGGGGCAACTGTCATTCAGGAAAAATACCACAAGTTCTCAGTTGAACCGCGGTAAAATACACCAATGGCCACGTCTCGCGACTGAGCATCCTTGATGATGCCGCTGTAGGTGTTCTCTGAGATCCTCGTACCTCTCCTTTTCCTCGGTTTCCTTGTCTTTGATATGTAAGTCGGCCAGGGCCGGAAATTCGATCACGAACATGGATCGGTCACGTTCGTCAAGGAGGACGATGTCGGGTCTTGTGTGTTGGATAGGGGCTATTGTCTAGAAATCGTAGTTCCGCACGTAATTCGGCACTCCTCGTTCTCAACAATTCGTGTTGAGAATTTTCGTTCTCTATTTCCCTAGAAGCGTTCAGCAAGGCAGGGTCGCTGCCATAAGAGCGACAAAGATGGTAGTAAAGTACTCATAAGGCAGCGTTGTATGTGTACAAATACGTCATTCCTCCGTGAATAGGGCAATCGAATAGTATATGCCATAGGTGCTCAGAGAGTTTGACGCACGCCCTGCACCTATCGCTGGAAACCTCTTGACGTAATATGCTTCTAATATGCTTCTAATATGCTATATATATATATCGACATCAGTTTGATTATTTATATATTTTCAGTCGAGCTGAACTCCTCTCCCTGCCGAGTGTAGTTCTTTTTTCTTTCCTTTGTTTCATACCTCATCTGGCGAGGTTACGCTCATCTTCTCCTCTCTCTTGTAAACTCTTCATTTTGTGTTGATTCCAGCATTTTAGTCAAAATTTGACTTCAGTAAAGTTCTCAGATGGAACATTTATAAGAGCATTTGAAAGTATAAGAGCTCTTCTAAAATTTGTTGAACTTTCGCCTTCGGGGGAAGGCACAGTTCGAAGTGTTTGTGGAGCGTTGGTATACTTCGCGTTCTCACAAGCTCTGCCAGGATTTAGTGGATTTTTTTATATCTAGCCATAGACAAATTCACATTTGCGCATGAGTAAATGTATTGTACGAACGTCGTTCCTAGATATCGGATTAACGTAGCATATAACTGAAATAAAAATAGGTAAATGATCAAGAATTACATAAGACAACAACGGGAAAGAACTCTTATTGATTTATTCGTATGTTCCAAACTACATTTGATTAGGCAAGATTGGTGAGCTTTTCTTGATTTTCCTAATTTTTTAATTTGATCAGGGCCAAAACACACAAGAATTCAAAAAACTTATTCACTCCGACAGCTGCGTGTCGCTCTCTAGCTTTGATAGCCAACCACTCAGCGAAGGGTTAGTATGTTAATTTGTTCCGAAGTATTGAATCTTCATCAACCACAGACAGCGCAGAAAACAAGCAGCTGGATAGTACGCAGTAGCTATACCCTCCAGAACGCAATCAAGAACTACGAAAAATTATTGAGGAGGCAGTACAGGGAATGAGTAACCAATTTTTATTCTATAATAAAGCTTACAAGCAGCAAAAAACATGTTGTTCGAATAACCGGACATCGTTAAGCATGGAGAGGCAGTAACATGAAACCATATTCTTCCATCATACCAAACATATCTTTGAGACATCCTACAGTGTTTCTCTGGTTTTTGGATTCCTCATTCTCGATGATCTATGCTGCTGTCTACATAGAAGGATTTTTTTCCTCTTTTATTTACAAATTTTCTGAAGCTAATTTTTTCCAAATGATTTGTGCATGGAAATTCGATTAGAATGCCCTATAAACAGATGAATAACCACCAGATCTCAATCAAACTTATGTGCTCCACTTGTGTTCTCAAAGAACAAAATCTACCTTCATGCAGCATGTGCACTCTAGCCTTTTCAACCCGATATGTTTATTTAAGATCTACTAGCTGTTGATGTGTTTACATGGCATTTTATAAAAAATTTGGGTGTACAAATTGCTGAGAAAAATCCATCAACCCTAAAGAATTTAGAATAATTAACAGAAACTGATTATTCTGTATTCTTCAGTGGTCGAGAAAGTTGTTTTATATTCTAAAAGGATTTTTGAAGTACGCAAAATTAAGGATACATGCCAATAAAAAATGCCGCGTTTTCAACTATATTCGAGAATATTTTCCTGAGAAACATTTGGTTGTATTGGCAGATGTCTCCATTCTTGAAGAGGTTGTTCCAATTAGGATTATTTTTGCAACTAGCAATTCTACGATGAAACACATACATGTGAAGGAATTTTGAGGAAAAAATGTTTCTTTGGGTTATCTGGCATATTGTACTTTTGCGGAGCATGAAGAAATTCTCTGATCCGAAGGAAACTGTAAAGTTTTCTTTCCTTGGTAAAAATGCATCGAATAGGCATGCCGAAGCATTTTCAATTTTAGAAACTTGTATTTGATACTCAATCCTGATGTGAGTCATTATTTTTCAAGTGACCTTACCTAAAAAACGAATTCCTCAGATTAGACTCTAACTTGAAGAAAGTGTAATTCTACTAGATGAAATATGATAGGGAAAATTTTTTTTCACTATCGCGATCAGCAATTTTCCACTATCTATTATAATTTTTCACTTTATCATTCTCGATAAACAAAAGTTTCGTTCATCACAGTTTCTATACAGTTCTTAACGCCTTGAGAAAATGAATATTTAACTCTCGAAAGTGAAGGTCAAAAATGAATTCGACTTTTCAAAAATCTAGATGATTCTCTTTTAATTTTTCCCTCGGCTCATAAAAAGTTACGATAAGTGTTTCCCTCTGAAAACTCCTATGTGGGAAACATCATTGGGCGCTTATTTGAAGAAAAAAAAATGGCCAGCCGAAGTTTTTCACTTCAAGTTTCGCACAAAAGAAAAACTCAGCTTCCGCCACAGCTCGATTATTTTTAAGGTCAAATAATTATTTTTCAAGAAGAAGGCTTTTATCAAGTAAAACTGTCGAAAAAAGGTTCCAATTTACTCCTATTGGAGGGTTCTGAATCATCGATAGAAATGATATCGTCAGAAAACGACCAAACGCTTATTTTATAATTGAAGAATCGTTGGCTTACATTTTTAGCTTGATAGCTTTTGAGAAAAAAGCTTAGCTTTCTTATGATCAAAAAAAAAATAAATGGTCCGAGTTCAGCAAAATTGAATAATATCTTTGACCTTCAGTTTCGGAAGCCAAATATTTATTTTTCAGACAAATGCTCATGAACAATAAAAAGGGCCTATATGAGCATATAAACTGTAATGTAGGAATTTCAGTTTATCAATATTGAGGAAATTAGAAGTTGCTGAATGCGAATGTTCACTGAAAAAAATGTCATTCCTCCGTTTTTGCTGGATGATTGTTCCTATAGCAAAATTATTTTTCTCCAATTTAAAAGTGAGGTTACTACGGAACTAATGCCCTACACTCAGAACAAAATTTTTCAAATGTAAAAGAAGATATACAAATGGGAATTGACCATCAGCTTTGTGCCACGTTAGTACCGCGAAAGGATTTCTGGTACTCCAAGACGGAAGAGATAAGAGAACTCACACTAAAGTGCCTAAAAATGTAAAACGTTCCTGGAGGTATTATAAAATTCGGGACATCAGCCATTCCAACAGCACGCGGTATTCCCAAATGGTTGCTCCTCCAAGTACTAAACGCGCCCAAAGCTGCTGAGCTGCAGTAATCGGACGGGACTGTGAGAAGCAGGCGGACTGATCTCACAAAGCACCCAAAAATGTGAGAGTTAAGGGGAACCAATTCAAAAGACTCTCGAAAACCACAGAGGTCAGGAGACTTACACTATGCTGCCAAAAGTGTGATAGGCAACAAAAAGTTCAATAATACACAGAATGAATGGACATTAGGCCACCAAGATAATTTTTATGAAGTATTGACGCCACCAAGATACAGAGGCTTTCTGGTGGCGCTGCGGCTGCTTTACGGGCAGCACTTACATTCTCAAGAAAAATCGCCATCGGAGGCACGTTTCAGCATTTATTCCAAGAATTCCACTTCTCTCTGTTATATGGAAGACACATGGACAACGCTGTTCCCAGAGATGTCCAGCTTGTCATACGGGAAACCGGCTGACAGATATGTGCGTCTGCAACAATGCTATATTCTACAAGTTCGAGCGGTCGGTGACCTTGGTCGATAGCCCATTTGGTGTTTCCGCTCCCCCCCCCCCCCCCTGATTTACATTCTTTTCCGATCGGTCACCTTTCCATCTATCGAACATCATTGCAAGCACCATCATCGAAACCATAAATTCATTCATATATTTTCACAGCTCAGCATGGTGATATGAACAGGAGAAATTGAAATTCTTCAAAATGGAGAACGTGGAAGAATTGGCTAACTTTGTGGCATTAACTAATAGTATATTGTGTAACAACTGCAAGGAAAGGGACATCTCTCACAGGTGTCGAATACGATCTTCCCGTAACATGTGCCTGATGAAGGCGCTCATTTGCGTCTTTAAAGTGTGCGCAAACTACCAGTTTCATCTGCTTTGTCATTATCGCGTAGGAAGATGGTGCTTATACACAGTTCGTTGGGCGGAAGTTCAGCCCCTGCGCACAGAACGAACTGTGATCTCCAATGTACACAGATACTTCAACTAGGAACCTCTTCTAGTTGGAATATCAATAAACTCGTGCCTATCTAAAAGGAAATCATCTCAAGCATTTGTGCTAAATGACAAAGAATTGTTTTACTTAGAATTTTTTTAGTAAGCAATCTCATTAAATGAATTGTTTTCAATCTAGTGTTGTTGAAGAGAATGCATTTTCGCATACATTGAAAACAGTGAATGTTTTTAAACCTAACCAGAGTAAATGACCTGCAATCAAGAGAGGAAAAATTATAATATTTATTATCATTCTGTTTGTTCTTACTCCCTTGCAAACTTCTTTGGCCTCCTTTGATAGATTTTTTGGATAGCTCACGTTATGATCAGTAATAGCTGCAAATAATTCTTCTTCGTCTTCACCATCGAAAGGTGGTTGACCGACAAGCATTTCATACAGGAGAACTCCATAGGCCCACCAATCTACGGATTTACCATAAGGCTGATATAGGATGATCTGTAAACAAAGACATGTAGCGTCAACAAAATTCCTGCGCTTATATCAGACAAAGTTTGAAAAAAAATATAAAGGTCTGGCGGAACAGTATTTTGACCTGAATAATAATTTTCATTTACCAAATAGTGCATAACACATCTTGAACCAGTAACGCTATCTACCTTTGCACTTTGAAGGAATGATTTGATACAAGATGGGGGGTCGCAGATAGCTAAAGATATGATGCCGCTGAAGAGTTCCGTTCCCTCTACATCTCAAAAGTAACAAAAAAAACATGGAAATGATGGAATAGGTTGCGGCTGCGTCTTTACCCTTTGTAGATCAGCTCGAGCACTGACTCAGAGCAAACAAAGTAAATGAGTTTCGAACAGGGCATGCTGTGCATAAAAAATAAAAATTTCTTTTTTTTCGAAGATAACAAGACGGAATACAACACAAATATAAAGAACAGAGTTGTTGCACTCGAAAATTTTGTATACAGTTTCTGCCAGCAATGTTCTGCGTTTTTGTTTAAATTTCCACTAAAATATAAATAAAACCAGCTATGATTGTATTTTTCTCGGAACAATAAAATTTCCTGAAATGTCTTCACCTTTTAGGTGGACACATATATCATGTATACACGGATATCCGTATCCTTATACTTATAACGGTTTTCCAGTTTGGAAAAAAATGAGATTCTAGAAAGAGACATCAATTCCAATTCAAAAATATGAGGCAGATTATATCTTGTAGTGGACTCTCGTCATTATTTATGTAACTATAAAATGCTAAGACGTGAATTTGATGAAGGATTTACCATTCTCATACCCTTTTCTTTAAATTATAAATATACACGAATAGACTAGAATTGCGTTTGTTTACATCATGTTTCTTTAATAGATTTTCCACAACCATGAACCGGAAGCCTATTAAACAATGAAGGATTGAATTTATGTCAACAGGAATTTGAGAAAAACATAGGCTACCTGTAATTATGTTATAATGTTATTCAATCGCCGAAATGTATGTTATGTTTCAGACTGATTGGGGAATCGGCTAATTCTCGAAATCTTACTGGAGAAAGTCATTTTTGGAGCAGTAATAAAATGTATAAGGTTGCCACAATTGCAATCAAATTCCATCAAATATGCTAATGTTTTTAGCGAGGAACAGCGAAATATACGAAATAGTGGAACCAAGCGATATGTGGATTGACAATTTTTTTTTTCAAAATAAATTCATTGGACTTTCCACTGGGTTAGTGCCACATTTCTCTAACATTGCAGTAGTATAGCGAAGACAGTTTAATTGCAGCTACGTACATCCAGTTGTTACCGACAGACGGCGCCACTGGCGCTTTCGATAGATAACGGACACTAATATACGTGACTACAGAGGGAATCAGAAGTAGGGAGATAACGGATGGAGCTGCCCAGGGATCCATCCTCGGGCCAAACCTCTGGAACATCTCTTACGATGATATCCTGACAATAAAGATGCTAGATGGCACATACCTGTCTGGCTACGCCGACGATGTATTGGCAGTCATCGTTGCACGTGGCACAGAGTTGATTCAATGAAAGCTGAACCAGGTCATGCGCCTCGTGAACAGCTGGATGGAGGATCATGGCCTGAGTCTAGCTACAACGAAGACTGAGCTGGTTTTCATAACGAGGAAGCGAATATCCACGCATATTCCAATGCAAGTGGGCCCGGAGATCATTGAGGCCAAGGGGGCTTCAAAGCACCTTGGAATTATGATGGGCACAGAACTCACTTCCTGGGATCAAATAAAGAAGGAGTCAGAAAAAGTAACGACAGTAACTTTGGCGCTTAGCCGAATAATGGCGAACGTGAACGGTCCTAGGTCAAGCAAACGGCGACTGCTGATGTCGGTTGCGCAGTCAATTCTTCTCTATGGATGGGAGACATTGGCGACTGCACTACAGACGGAAAAGTACAGACGGAGAATGTCATCAATCCAGCCTATTGGATCCCTCAGGATAGCGTGCTCCTATCCCACTGTTTCTGAGCCCGCTGCACTTGTGATCGCAGGAGTCAAACCTATTGATCTCCTAGCCTTAGAAAAGAAACACATATTCGAACGAACCTCAGTAGTGGGAAACAGGCGGCAAAGGTAGAGGCGAGACTCATCACACAGGAACGCTGGGACAGCGACTCAGAGGAAGATGGACCGCAAAGCTGATTGGCCGGCTGAGTACATGGTATGAAAGAAGTATGAGGAGGTCAATTATTACCTTACACAATTCCTATCTAGACACGGCTACTTTCCAGCTCTCCTCCACAAGATCGCAAAATGTCAGAACCCAGAATGTGTGTACTGCGGAGCTGATACAGACGACTCAGAGCGCACTTTCTTCGAGTGCGACCGGTGGTTCGAGAAAAGAACACACCTGGAAACAGAAGTCGGGCAGATCACGACGAACCAAGTCACTGAAACATTGCTGAAAAGCAAGGAGCTTCGGAACAGGATATCCATCCATGTGGAAAACATCCTGCGACACAAGAAAAAAGATATGGACGTGGCAAAACAACAGCCCTTAGCCAGAGACCCAGTCATACCCAAACAAGATGTTCGAAGGCCGGCGAGCCCGAGCACTCTCCTGACGTGCTTCCGAGGACGACGCGTGACATCTTGGCTGAGACACGACGCTGACTACCAGAATAAATTAACCAGCAGGAGCCTCCAAAAGGTCAGAAAACGGCACCCTCTGAGGTGATGCGAAAACGGTTCCGGGTGGAATAATGCCATGAAGAAGATGGTGGTTCTTTAGTAGGTAGTAGATGGGAGCAACATCTCTCCATCTAAATCAACATCAAAAGCCCCACACTACCGAGAAGTGCAGACCCTTTTCGGTGTCTGTTTAGCAGATTTTTCCACCGTCCCGCAAGAAAAAAAAATCATCATCATCTCCGTTGCAAGATGCTGGTAACCTGAAACCACATTAGGGGCAAAATTCGTGAAGTTTACCCGCCTAAAAATTTTTTGTCTCCGATTTTCTTGAGAGTTCGAGAAATCACTGTCCTAGTGAACCTCTTTTAATTCCCCAAAGAGGACGTCTCTGGTACGATGGATTGTTAGTGTACAGGGGCTCAATTTTTTTACTTTTTACCGCGCACGTTGATACTCAAGTAACCATAACTTCTACAAAACTTGTCTAAATTCCCTTTTTATGGAGGTTTTGGAAACATTTTTTCATCAGCTTTATGGTGAGGGCAATGATTTTGGATAAAAAAAATTATTTAATCTTCATTTTTTGAATTTAAACATATTTTTGAGTTTTTCGCCAAGTGCGGCCGTTAATTTTTCTCTCAAAATTATTTTCAAAAGAAAGCTTCACTTTTTTCCTTTAAAATGAGCCATTGTTGAAAGTGGGGCGGAAGAAATTGGTGGAGATATATAACACTTCTTGCGCGCGGTTTCTGCGTCGCAGTGCAGCAAGGCATCATGATCACGGCTTACCGTCCATTGGGAACTGCTTTAATTGGTCTTTGTATAATTTGTTCGTAAAACTGTTATTTTTGGCTTGTATGAGATGAAAATGGAAAAAAATTTATGATTCGGGGTCACTTTTTGGTGTGAGTCCACTCGCCTTTCACATCGAAAATTAAGTCGAATAATCTCCTTATTACAGTGTATGTTTCCTTCCCTTCCTTCTTTGCCTCACAGTTATTTCGGGAAAACATCACTTTCTAATGATGACGAATATTTCCTCAACATGAGAGTCGATTCAACCAAGCGAACGAAAGAGTAATATTTTTGTGTACCAGGTACTGTGTTTGCTGATGCAAATCTACTCTTCAGTTCTTGAATCGTAATGGCGTGATTTTCTTTGGGAATGAAGAATACAACAGTTTCAACAAAATTTTTCTTTGCCCATTGATACAAGGCATCAGCAGTCAAAATCGGATCTTTAGATGACGCTTGTGTGCTAGCTCGCGCTGCGAGTCTTATTAAATTTCCCCCAATACCATCACAAGGGTATTTCTCGTGCGCCGTTACATGGAAATACCATTCGGCTGGAATACCAAAATCCATTTCATGATGAAGCAAATTGATGAAATTATATTTGTTTTTGAAGTGCTGGGCGGCTCTATCTGTGAGATAAATCATTTTTTTGGGTTCAAAATTCTTTCTCAAATAGTGTGTAATATTTTCTTGGAATTTGTACACAGCAATGGTGTCATGAGTCAAACAGTCTGATAAAATAGCAAGACTGCAGTGCTTCAGAATGTTGTCCTCTTTATAATAAATTACCACTGTAAAAACATAAGCTTGATCATTGCTCAAACGATCCACTCTTTCGTTGATTCTGTTGAATCGACTTTCATGTTGAGGAAATATTTGTCATCATTAGAAAGTGATGTTTTCCGGAGAAAACTGTAAGGCAAAGAAGGAAGGGAAGGAAACATACACTGTCATAAGCAAATTATTTGACTCAATTTTCGATGAGAGAGGCGAGTGGACGCACTCCAAAAATTCACCCCGAACTGTACATTTATTTTTATCTTTAATTTCGTGCAAGCCAAAAATAACAGTTTCAGGAACAAATTATACAAAGTACAATTAAATCAGTTCCCAATGGACGGTACGTCGTGATCATGACGCCTTGCTGCACTGCGACGCAGAAACCGCGCGCAAGAAGAGATATATATCTCCACCAATTTCTTCCGCCCCACTTTCGACAATGGCTCATTTTGAAGGAAAAAAGTGAAGCTTCCTTTTGAAAATGAGTAAAACTCAAAAAAATGTTTAAATTCGAAACATGAAGCTCAAATAATTGTTTCTATCCAAAATAATTGCCTTCTTCATAAAGCTGATGAAAAAACGTTCCCGAAACCTCCATAAAAAGGTAATTTAGACAAGTTTTGTAGGAGTTATGGTTACTTGAGTATCAGTGTGCGCGGTAAAAAGTAAAAAATTTGAGCCCCTGTATGCAGACAACCCGTCGTACTAGAAACGTCCTATTCGGGAAATTACAAGAGGTTCACTAGGACATTAATTTCACGAACTTTCAAGGAAATCGGAGAAACAAAATTGGTAGGCAGGTACACTTGACGAATTTTGCCCCATAAGAATCTTGCTTTACTTCCTCAATCGCCACTGCAAGAAGCTATTGTAAAAATCCTTTATCACCACCACGCGCAACAAATGTACACAATGATCCATGTTTATCAGAAGTAAGCAGTCACGATAAAGGAAATGCCGCGAAGCTTACATCCTTTCCTGGAATAGTGTAAATAGAAGACGTAACATAACATGAATCATACTCATCGTAAAAGAACTCAGCCTGTTGTTATAAGTGAACGTAAGCTTGAAGGTGCGTGAAATAAGAATAATAGGTAGGTATACATTTGAGATACATATCGGTAGTCTCTCTTCAAATTTGGAGGAGACAAATATGATCGCTATGTTGCTAAAATATATCTTTAATGGGTCCAAATTGCTGATAGTAATACATCTTTTATGAAATGGATGTACTGTGGTTCTTTGAATAGAACTTGAAAAATGTTCATTATGTTATATCATTTTTTGAATGATAGCTTAAGACGAACATATGCTGTTAAAGAAAGAATCTTAATTAAAAAAAGTAAGCAGTATTTGAATATATCTTGTAATGATTGAACTTGACAAGTATATAGTCACACTCAATCCTTACTCATTAGAAACGACGCTTGATTACCTGGTTATCTACTAAGTATGCATGCTGGATATTTAGATAATATACCGACGAAGCATGGTAGCTTAATGGAGAAATAATTTTTCACCAGGTGCTTCCATCCTTGCCTTAAAGAAATGTAAATAAGGAACAAAACATAGAAATAATCGAGTCACACAACATGAATCATACTCATCGTAAAAGAACTCAGTCTGTTGTTATAAGAAGACGTAAACCTTTAAGTGCGTCAAATAAAAAAAATAAGTGGATAGATATTTTGGCAACATTTCGGTAATCTCTCTCTGAATTTGTAGGAGGGGAAGATTACCGTTATATGATATCTCAAAAAATGTAGTATGCTTATGAAACGGAATGCGAATTTGAAGAAATAAGCAATATTTGAATATCTTATCTTAATTGCATTTGACAAGTATAAAGTCTCACTCGATCCTTACTCATAAGAAGCGGCGCTCGATTATGTAGTTATTTATTGAGTATGAATGCTGGACATTTAGATAATGTACCGACGAAGCATATGGAAGCGGAATAAAGAAATAATTTTTTACCACGTGGATGAGCATAAGTTTGAGTTGCACTGCATATGTTTGGGCGATTTATTAAAGATGGAAATAAAAATATGATTATTAAACAGAATCTGAATGTTGAAGCAAATGTAAATGGACAGAGAGAAAAATTAAAATGTTTTTATAGCAATTGAGATCCATCCTATAATTTCATATTTCAAATTAGTCAATGAGAGTTCATTGTACCAATTTTGTTACTGTATTGGATTCTGATAGTGAAGGGTGATCCAAGTGCAACATTACAATCACAACCAATTCCTGATACGTCATTCGTAGAGAGCAAAATATTACACCCCAGTGCTACTGCACTGAGGCATCAATCATAGATGCCAGGAGATGCAGCTTACGATCCTTTGCGTACTGGTTATTTGGAACAATCACCACCATCATCATCGTCATTTTCACCTTAGGCATAAACTTCTGGGCAAAAAGGTAAAGTCAAAAAACCAGGAAGAACGTTTCCAAAGTTTAATGACATACCGCTAGTCGACAATGGGAGGGACAAATTGATGCAGCAAAAGGAGTTGTCTTATCATCTTCAACTGTGAGACAGGTTGCCGCTCTACAGCACTATGAGAATAGAAGGATTTTTATGCTCAACGATGCGTAGAAGTAAGATAGATTGCTATTCTACAGGATTTTGGGGATAAAGAATCTTTTCCTTAATGACGCTTTAGTGCATAACGGGCCGCGCAATTTCAGGTTTATAAGAATATATAAACTGCTATCCAGCAGTGCTTCTTTTACTAACATAAATCATTCTTGAATGAATACTTTTTTCATATAGAAATCTAGCCTTACCTCAAATAAATACGCAATTTCATTTCCTAGTTTGTATGAATATTTATCCACAAACTTTTTTTACAATGAAAAATCGATATCAGAAATCTTCAAACACTCTCACAATTCCGGCATGTAAGAAAACGAGAAACCGGTTCTTCATTTCAGCAATTATCCTTGTGCCATATTTTGTATGAACTTTTTGAACTCTTGTCCCAACATACTTGTTGTTTGGAGTAAGATGAGACAGCGATTTGGTAGGGATAACCTCATCCATACGACGAACTAGATATAGAGCTTCGAGATCTATCTTCTTCAGAGTCCACTCATTGCACATGTGTCAAATTTCCGAGAAGCTTGAAGAAAACCGGGCTATCGAGTTATACGAGTGGCATTTATTAAAAGCAACGATTGTCAATTTGATTTTCAATAATATTATAAATTTTTTTTCAGTACCATTTATCAATAATATTAAAAGAGATAGTTCGTTTTTTAATGAATTTTATTCAACTAAACTAATGCCTAACTAGTGGATGGGTCTGTAGTCTGTAGTCTGTAATATGTAGACTCGATAAATTTCGAAAGAATTATCATATTGGATTGTGCTTTAGCGCACTTCTTTGAAACCGGAAAAGGAAGAACAAGTTCGTCAACCAGACATTTTCGAAAAATGGTTCTGGTTCTATCCATCGAAATAACTCTTTAAAAAATCAAAAATGCACATTTCCGCTTAAACAATGCAAGGTGCAAAAAAATTCATTTTAAAAAGATCTAAGAATTTGTAAGAAACCACTTTTTTCATGAGATGCATGGTTTTTGTTTAAACCGTGAAAAATGTTACCAGAAATGAAAAATTTCATTTTTCATCAACATGACACAAGAGACACGAAAAGATATTGAATCAGAAAATTTTTCGTCCTGAAACGGCCTTCAAGCTTCATTTAAATTATCTTTCAGCAAGACGTATATTTTCTGTTTCGTCGTGCCAACGCTTCCTAAACATTAAAAAATTCAATTCGCTAGCCGAACTACGCGAGATGTAAATACCGATGGCGAGTATTGTGATGAGAATGTGTTCCTTAAGGCCAGTTGAGCCTCAAGTAAAATTTATTTCCTTCCAGTTTTTTTCACATAGATAGCCCAAGCACCGAGCAGTACATCTTGAAGTATAGGTTTCACTTCTTTGTAGGTTATGTCACCAAAAGTCTACCTGATAGGTAGAGAAACCCAACATCAAGGAGGTTTAAAGAGGTTGACTATAGGTAGAGCATCTTCCTACAGAGGAACTATTGCCAACTCCTTGGAAACGAACTGGTTGTTGGGCTCCTTGAAGCCTTGCACCTCCACGATGAACTACATTTTGATGCAAACCGAATTCTGTTGCTAAAATCATCTGCTGAATATCTTTTCTCCCTGCTATCGGTTTGCCTCCCACCACTATCATCCTAAATTAACTTTTTCACGCTACCTCGCAGGGGCTAGTATTGAATAACATGGTCATGTTTTATTATACAGTAGGCTGCAATTTCAGCTGGGAAATCGTCTGCAGATTCAAATTCCAAACGAAGGTCCACTGACACCTGTCTAAGAAACTCATTTTGTTTTGAACAATCAATGACACTGAGAGAAGCGTTTTCTCTGAAATCTCTTTTCTTCAATATTGGTTCTTGCTCTTTGCCATGGTATGCTGCCCGAAAGTTTGCATGCATCTCATACAGAAGTGCACAATGATTGTGGGCAATGTCCAGATTCAAATTACCGTATGGTTAATACTGTGAATCGAGGAATACTTTGGCATTGGTTATATGACAGTGATCGAAGCAATTAGCATATCTTTCCCGCCTATCTGTTTAACCATTCTGGTAACCTAATATTATGTTATGTGGTTTTTCTAACTGTGTGGACGTTTTCACAGTCCATATATGTCTTGAGGTTGTAGGGAGTAGGAGGTCTCCGTACTATTCCTATGAGCGAATACTGATAGTTTTGAAAAAATCTCTTTCAATAACGTTCAAAAACTGTATCTTTTGCTGATCTTAAGCAATTATATACCGTGTCAGCCACTCCACTTTATGAAACGAAATATTTACCTGCTCCTTATTCTCTGGCTGCTGTTCTGCTTGAAAGATAGCATTCGAGTCACTGCGCAGTCTTGTGAGGATAAGTTCATGCTTTGCATTCACAACGATTTTTCGAAACTCTTGAGCTAATCCTGGCATCATACTCAGTGATATAGTGGCATCAAAGTCATCCTCATTATTGGCAAGACGTCACGTTCCTTCCGGGATGTCAAGCCATCCTGCATTCTCCGTAAAATACCTATCTTCGGGGATGAGCGAGACGTAGCCTTTTATAGAGCTAGTTAGACCGAAATTTTCAGAACGGTCAATCTCGATACCATTGAGTTCATAAAAAACTTTATCAAACAGATAGCAGATGGCATTGCTCTCTCGATTTGTACCAGTAACACTGCTGTCCAAAAGAAAAACCTAGTAAGTGACTTTTGCCATAGAGGTTATTTTCTCACGCAGATATGCCTGAAAATAGTCACTATGGGGAAAGTTACTTCCTAGGTTCTTCTTTGGGACAGCAGAACAGCTGATGATGATGCATAAGGCTGATGTGCATGAACCTCATAGTGATCTATGGATTCATCAAATCTCACCGATATTGGGATGTTTAGTATTTCTTCCATTATTTTTCAACAGAATAGGATAATACGTATCTTGAATGGACGTTTCAATTTTTTTTCCAAGAGGTTTGATCTTGAGGTAAAGCTGTGTCAGGAAGAGCACGTTCTGAGGTGTTAGCATCTTGCGTGTTGCTCGAGAACTGGCTTTCGTTTGACATGATCACTATCTTATATCGACGCTTCCACGTTTTAACATGATATCCATTATGATGATTTAACATGTAGCCGTATTGTTATAACCTCTTCTCGAAAATTCAATAAGTCTTCGTCTTGATCAGCTATACAGAGCCTAATTTGATGTATTGTCTTTACGGCAATTGGAAGGTACATGACGTGTGACGATACTTCAACGATCTTATATTCTGGTGGTACAACAGGAAAAAATTCGCGAATCGTGTGCACTTTACGATTGCTGATGTCAGCTCCCGTAGTGATATTGCACTCTACTCGTAGTGCATTTACTTTGAGAATAGCCACTGGTAGGTCAGAAGTGTGGATCTTATTGGTTTCAAGAACACGAAGCGAAAATCCCAGCAATCATCTAATAGAATCGTCTGGTTGAAAGTTCACTTCATGATCACATTTTATCTCGCTGCGTAATATGTTATTATTTGGCTTGATGCTTATTGCAATGCCATGAATTTCTTGAGCCTTCTGGGCATAGCTCTCAATGTCTTCAATCTCATAGCTGCCAGTAGGTTTAATCACCACTCGATCATCGATAGAGATTTCAACTCTCCAGTGCCCACCGTTAGGAATCGCATTTAATGTGAGCAGTTCAACGAGTCTGCATAGTTTTCATAGGGAGAGAGTTCTATTGGCGGGAAATACTCTGCGTTTGGCAGACAAGAATTTCCTGTTATAGTAAGAGTAGATGATTCATCCACGGTGGTGTTTTTTTCTACACTACCTCTATTTAGTTTATTACACTCCTATATGGATAGTATTTATCTTCTAAGAGCAGTTGTCCACATAGAAATTTTGAAAAAAAGTGTCCACATTCATCATTGATAGAGTCCTGATACTTGTCACGATTACACTTCATTTTACTACAAACACCGAGGTAATCCACAAGATCCATTTGTGGACGAAGATAACCGAAACCATCAAAGTTTAGGACATTAATACTGATCTTTGTATAACTCATCCAGTGGTTACCATGGTCGTAACCATCATCAGATTATTAATAACTGACTCATTCTTTAAGGATCCATTCGCTGATAGTTGATTACGCATGAAGATTCCATAGAAGTGTGGAATCTTTGGAGTTGTAGCATATCTGAACAGATCGGCATCAGTGAGCGCGCGGTGAGGTAGCTTCACTTCAAGTTTTTTAAAGTAGGTCCTAGCCAAAGTCCCTGACCTTTTCAATATGGTTTTATATGAAAACCTAGTCCTTTTCTTGTACGGTTTTATATGGAGACTTAGTAGTTTCTTGTACGGTTACAGGTGTAGTCATTTAGTCATACTTTATTCCAGTCATGTTCTTGAATCGTAAATAATATGTCAAATGTTTGTAGCAACGTTTAAAGCTCGAAAATTGCACTTTTTTATTTGTTTGATTTATAACATAAAAAGTATTAGAGCAATCTTAAGGGCATCATTTATAAAGTTATAGGCAATTGAATTACGAATAAAATGAGCCCTTGATCGTCCTGATCAGATAATAGGAGGCTGAGCAAATTAGTAAAAATCAGGAATTTTAAGGCTTGTATAACAATTTTGATAAAAAAAGAGCGATTTCGATGCTCTATGAGTGTTGAAAAGAATAGATACTGTAGGGTCATAATTTTTTTCGTAATTTCTATTTCAATTATTTAATGATACTAATTGCAAAATGTCTGTATGGTGCACCGATGGTCCAATTTTGATTTTTAAAACGGATTTTGAAACTCTGACTAAAGCACAACAGAATGTACATATTGGTTTTCCAGTAAAATGTTGATAAATGCGTTAAAAATGTTTTCAAACATGACTTCAAACTGCTGGGTGTTCGAAAGTAGCCGAGGAGTGGGGGAAGAAGGGAGGTAGGACAGGCTACTTTCGAGCGCTCAGCAGTTTAAGGTCATGTTTGAAAACTTTTTTTAACGCATGAAGCAACATTTTACTGGAAAACCAAGATATACATTTTATTGTGCTTCAGTTGAAGTTTCAAAATCCATTTTAAAAATTGAAATCGGAACATGGGTGCACCATACAGACATTTTGCAATTCGTAGCAATAAATAATTCAAATAGTAATCACAGAAAAAGTTATTATCCTACAGTGGCCATCTTTTTTAACACTTATAGAGCATCCAAATCGCTCCCTTTTTACCAAAGACTAGTCATAGAAATTCAAAATCAACAAAGATATTGAATTGTTAAACATTCTTTAAATTTCTTGGTTTTTTTCTAATTTTCTTGGCCTCTCATTATCCGATCAGGTCGATCAAGGTGTCATTTGATTCGTAATTTAATTGCCTACAACTTATTGCTTGATGTCATTAGGATTGCTCTAATACTTTTTATGTTATGAATGAAAAAACTGAAAAAGTGTAATTTTTCGGCTTTAAACTTTATTAAAAACATTTGGCATGTTATTTTCGAGTCGAAAACATGACTGGAATGGAGTATAGAGTACCTTCCTTCTGGTGGCACAGTCGGTTTCCTGCGAAAGTTTTTGGCACAACGATTTTCCTATTGCTTGGACTATTGTAAAATACAGCCGACTTTAGATAGCACTGGTAAGACTCGGCGATTCTTCACTTGATGTGTGATGCACCCATACCTGAATGCAGATTGGATGGCTACCCTGGCATTATTACTCGGAACCATTGCTTTACTCGCTGAATTTACAACTTTCTTGATTGCTATTGGTTTCTTTATTTTTCTGAATTGCCGTTTTTTTCTTCGAAGTTAGTTTCACATTCTTCTTCTGTTTTAAAAAGTAGCTTCTTCTTTATTTCCATACCGAATTTCGCTCTAGCATTCACCAAACTTGCTACGCTGTATCTTGTTGATTGATACTAGGATCACATCGAGCAAGTCGCTTGGCTAGTTTTGTACCTGAATAGCAGTATGGACAGCTAGGCATAAGTGTAACTCAAACGGCAAGGGGTCATCCAGGAACTACGTAGCCGGATTCCTGGAGTTTTGTTATCCCCCCCCCCAACCCCCGCGGCTATGAGTAAACTTGATAATACTCTCCAAATTACAAGTTTTAATAATAGGAATTGTAGCGTGACGAGAATTGAACTCCTTCTTTTCACGTTCAGTAATGAAGGTATTAGCATGAATAAAAGTCGGTTTCTGAGCATATGACTCTTCATTCGTAGCTTTAGTATGATGCACAAATCAACTGTTCTGAAAGATATATAAGGGTCGCATTTATTGCTTCAACAGCAGTTAGAGTTCAAATATGGTTCAGGTCACAACCTGTTTAAAATTCTGTTCACCAACTTTAGCACCTTTAATCATCAACAAAATAAAAGGGTATTCTCCACCCAAACGGACTGAGATTTATCCACGTCTACGTCTACTCAAAATCTCCCAAATAGCCAGAGTACTTATTCTTGGAAAAAATGTTGAATGGAATAGATCGTATTGAATATTTTCTGTTCACTAAGCATGGAGAAGTTGTACCACTGAGTGAAGCTCAAAAAAATTTTTCTGCATGGGTAGACATGTGTATGATGATTATGTCAATACTGACATGACTTATTTTTAGTCCCGAGACCCACTCTCAGTATGTTGTGATACTGACAAATATGGATTTGTTGTAAGAGGCAAAGATAGTGATCTGAATGAGGGTTGATATAGGAAAGGATTTGATTGCTCTAGTACTCTATAAATACAAAGAAGTTCGTAGGAGTGCGTCAGGTCAGATGGAGATATCAGTGTAGCAACATGGCAAAGTTCCACAAGGAGAAGGAGGTGCTCCGTCACATCGCAAAAGCTAGTGCAGCGATTTGGCGTAAACATCAAATGCTCAAATTGGGTAAAGAAGCTGCTCAACAAACGAGGAATGAAACGTTCAAGCCTATCGTTATACCGTTGCAAAAATAGTTTACATGACGAATTGACAAATCAAGAAAGAAACAAAGCAAATTGAACTATTGAAGAAAGATGACAAAGCGGAGGAGGAGATGGAAGATGGTAACGCTTCCTTCATGACTGCTGATGCTGAAGAAGAGCATGATACGACTGTAATTGAAGAACAAGTTGTCACGACTGAGCCTGATTATAATTATGTGCATTTACAAACAAGTTTCTCAGAATGCTACAACAAGACGGAAAATAGTATTTGGATATGATTTTTGAGTATGTTGAAACGGTTCAGAATAATTGAATTGAAATCTCTGAGGTGACCGTCGAGTGTAAATTTGATGTAGTATGGTCTAAGAGCTGAATGGATAAAGAAAAGCGATTTCGTGATATCGTCCAGAAAATGATGGTCAATTAATGTATCGATAATTGCGTGCGCAATCAGAATAAGAAGTGGGAATCCGCGAGTCTTGAAGCAATCGACGCCGAGTTACGCGGGCAGGACACCAGTCTTCGTTGAGCCCGCTGCGAAGACAAGGTTCTCGAGGACGCCTAGGAAGTCCATAACTTTCTTTTAGAAGGAAATCTTTAGGCGACGCTGGTGCGCTTCAGAAAACAGTTTGGAGTAGGAAATTTTTAGGATTTGTTTAATTATAAAAGGATTTCATTGAAGCTTGTGAAATTTTTCATCTGTTCTAAATTCAAAGTGGAACTCAATACAGAGTTTGAATTAAGTGATATGCCCAAAAGTTCAAACAACGTTTCTAACGATCTCGCTACAAAGTAAGTCTCAATTGTGATAAAGGGTAACGAATTCAGAATGGTTTTCAACCAGTTTTCTTCCTGAAGCTCAACATTTGAATCCTGATTCTGATTATAATTGACAGGAGAACCTTCTTAGCAAAAATGAGAGAATCGAGAGGTATGAGACTTTATTCAGAATTGGACAAGAAGCATTAGGTCTCCCCAAAGTTTCTTTTATGGTAAAATTTAATGGTCTTCCGTAATAGTTTTATTGTTATACCAGGATCGGTGACGACGTGCCTACTCGGGGCCAATTTCCTGGACGGAACATATTGATTCACCAACAAGTAAAAGATTTATAGGTTATCTGTAAATGATACGAATTGGCACATTCAAACTTATATAATTCAAGAATGCTTTATCACAAATTAGTTTAAAGATCCTTGCCGACTCCGAATATATCAGCATCTAAATGGCCAAAAATTTAAATAAAGTAACGACAAAGAAAATAATGTTACAGTGTAAGCTCAATGATGGAAGCCTTATGAGTGTTCATCAACACATTAGTTTCGAGGGACAATATGTTCACGCTGATGGTGATGGAACTGCTGTTCAGGAAAGCTCCCGAAGAGTCATCTGTAAACACTGATAATTAAACAATTATGAAGCAATATTCATTGCTACAAATGTGCACAAGAAAAGGCACAGTCAAACTGAACCTGTTCGCACCAGCGGAGATCACAAGCATGAGAGCTTTTTTGCGAAACTGTTCACCGTATCATGGAGACGATCTTCTACTAGTTGAGGTTCCCGACCACATTATATGGTAGCATGGTGCCCAAGAAGTTACATGTTGAATGAAGGAAATAGTTTTACAACTCGCACTTGAAGCATCCTATGAAACATTATGCTATCAATCCCCATTTGACACACAGTAATCTAAAGGCATCAATCATTCAACGATTTATTCGCACAGTCAAGAATGAGGTGTGGCCACAATTCAACTTGAGAGGCAGCTGCAAATGGAAAGACATATTACCTACTCTTGTCTGCAAACAGTTCACATAACAGCAGGGTAGATGAATCGTATATGTAATCAACAGTATGCAATGTTGAATCTATTCTGTGCAATGCTGACGTACGTCATAAGGACTTCGTACAATTTTTTATCAATCGATCGTTTCGACGTTGTGTAATCTTGACCTGATCACATATTGCGTTCTAGATTGGGTACTTAAATTTCATGAGCATCTGGTGTAATTATTTCACCATTACATTCATCTTTCATCAAACCTGATACTTTCTTGTTCCTTTGCGGTATTTCAACAACATTGTCCCGATGGTCATCTGATGTATCGAATTGTTATATGTTCTCCTGCATATTTCCTTTCATGTGAGCATGAATATTCTGACATCTCACTTTATACATTAAACTTTCAGTGTTGGTGTACAAGAGTTTGCAGTTTCTATTATATTTTTTAGGCATTTAAGCATAGTGAAAATCATAAATTAGGATTTCAGACACATCTAGCACTGTCAGACCCACATAAATTGGCTGATTCAACAAAGCCTTTGTCTTTCTCAACTCTATCGCCCTGATATTCTCACTAAGAACTGCTCGGTTATGGAAGTTCGGTCGACCTTTGAGGGCTTCTGCTCCATCCCTACCCTCTCACTCCGTTACAAGTTTTACGTTCACATACTTTCATACATTCTCCATTGTCTTACTGTAAACTGCATTATTCATCAATTTGTACAAGTTCTTTTCGAAGTCATTTTACCTTGTGCCTCTTTTCAGTATTAAAATCTATATAACCCTTCAGCCATGTTGACTGATTGAATCTGAGTACTCCCTGGATTTTGATTAATATAAGACCGTTCGCAAGATCGTTTTTGAGAGCTTGGTAATGGAGTACGTACTTTTGTTTCAGTTGGAGAGTAGTAGGAAGCTTCTGCTTGCTAGATCCCTGAGCAGAACGGTGAATCATTAGGCTCATCGTGGAGCTCGGATGGATAGTACAAATAAATTTCTAGAATGTAACCAATGGGTTAATCATCTGAAATATTAAAATAAAAATCTTCGAAATTCATAACCCACTCGAATCCACCAAAAGAAAGAGCTTGTCCTCTTGCCCAAGCATACAAGTTGTTTGAATCGAAACATACTATGTAGATGATCTCCCTATTTTCATTGAAAGCTTACATGTACTCATTGCTGGCGATCGCGTATCGGTTTGAGTATGACTCACCCCACCCTTTTTACCATTTTCCATCATCAATAGCGTATCATCAGCATGTAAAGGCAGGAGTCGTGTATCAATGTGATGGATCGAGACCGTAAGCCACGAGTCACTGTTCTCGGAATTTTTCAAACAATGTTTGAGTCTTGACAAGCTAGATTACAGTGTTCATGCGCGGGACCTCAATATTTTCCTGTCATGTGACAGTGATTGCTGACTATCGCCATCGGTGGATGTAGAACTTCCTGACAGACGTGGCATGTGGTAGCATCGAAGAGAGCTTTCTCTTGCTCCTGTTTCAATTTTCCTCATCGGAACTGGAGGTGTCAGTATTCACTTACAGTTCTTTGAAATTACCTGTAACTCCAGAGCAAACCACTTAGCTAGTTCCACACCTTTAGGACAGGAGTTGTTGAAGGACAGTGAATGATAATAACTGCACTTGAACAAGTACCGGATGTCAGGAACTTAATGTTTCTGGAATCACAATCGGCATGCACACTCGGCATACACATTGAGGGGTTTTTTATCTCGATACTTGAAATTTTTGGATTCAATGATATTTCTACCGAGTCTTGGTAGTTGCATCATGTTTAGAAAGCAAGCGACTTACTAATCGAGAAAGATCTTCAACTCACACATTTTGAGAGTTGCAAGACTGGGGTCTACTATCCTGTTGATTGTAATTTTCATCTTCTTCTTCACCATTGCTGTCTTCATTCACATAATGTTCTTGAAATCGAAGGAAGTCAACATAAGTTTCCCTTACCCGTGAAGTGAGATGAAGAGGAATGACTATCAATTTTTGCTTCTTTATAATTTAAGCCATAAATATTCACTGAAATGCCATTTTGTGCTTCAAATTTTGATACAATTTTCATTGCTACGGGGAAATTTATTCCAGCAAAGTTCAATTCATCCTTGGACTGCTGATAGCTGGACACGAGTTCAACAACAGCTTTACAATGAGCTGAATGTATAGCTGACAGTATAGCCCACTTGAAGCACTCGTTTTCATTCCATTCATATTTCGCGTGTTTACACAGGCTCTCCTTCTCTTGAATCGTAAATGAAGATCAGGACAGAAATTGCCTTCCATAGGGTTCGGTTTGCTGACATGCACTTCTAATATCAGAAAAAATAATATATGATAATGATATATAGACAATTTTTTCTCATTTATTGACGGTCGTGGTATACGTTTCAATTCCTTTCGCACTGTTTTCAAACAAAAAGTGCATTCATTTTTCAATCGGTCCACTTTGCTCAATTGCACGTTCTACGAAGATGATGATAAAATCAGGGATAGCGCTTCTTCGAATGAAAGAACAAGTTTTACACACTCATTGAGGATCATTTTCACTGTATATACCGTTTACAAAGATAATTTTTTAACTTGCACGTACAGCAGCGGCACTTATAGGTAACTTCGTTGCGCCAAACTGTAGTGCTGCAATACGCCTTCTGTTTATGACAACTGTTCTCCTTGTCGTGTGTGGCAACTGTTGTCTTAGAAATAGATAACTAACTTTATTGGGCAGACGCGTTGACAAAATTGGTGTTGCTGCTGCTTTCAAG
This sequence comes from Neuroterus valhalla, assembly GCA_011762715.2. Classification (NCBI taxonomy): domain Eukaryota; kingdom Metazoa; phylum Arthropoda; class Insecta; order Hymenoptera; family Cynipidae; genus Neuroterus; species Neuroterus valhalla. Next base: position 2,388 of record WSXT02229898.1, on the reverse strand, counting down.
CCCTGGTTGCGCTGTCCTACTTCTACGAACGCAGCAGCTGTCAAAAATTTTTTTCCGTGTGCTTTGATAATTTTATATTAACAGCACTGCACTTCCACTGCACTGAATCGAACAATGGAATAGCAACACTCCAATCTGTTGTCTTCTTCAACTGTTTGCTACACCCTCTCCACCAAAACCTCTAAAAGCCACTATGCCTAGTGGACCTAGAGGAGCAGGGAGCACGGGAAAGCCCACGTCTGCGCGCCTCCGATTATAGGCCAGAAAACCCGAAGACGAAACGCTGTGACATGCACCTGAACTTTGGCGTCACACTTTCCTGGTAAGGTAGAGATCATATTCATCGGCAACGTTGTCGGTGATTTACCTACGGCGACAGTAGCGCCATCTATCGGTAAAAACTGAAACTACGTAGGAAACCGCGGAGAAAAGTAAGGGCGAAAAAAGACTAGAAAAGGTAATTAGATGGCAGCGGGAATAGAAGAATTACGAGAAAAGATACAGGTGGTGAAACTTGGAGAAGGAAATGTAAATGAAGAAATGGAGGAGTGGAAGAAAAAACAACGAGAGGAAGGAAAACGGGAAGGACAGAGGGGAGGATATCACAACGAAGGAAGTGGATACGGGAATAGTGTCAGTGAAACAAGGAGATGCATCAAGTATAGATGATATCCATGATGAAGAATAGAAATATGGGGGAAAGGAATTAAAGGAGAGGGCGTGGATAACACAGGTCTGCAAGGTTCTGTTGTACAAAAGTTAGGGGTCATTTCCGAAGTGAGTTTTTTCGTAGAATCCAAATCTGAGCACAGAATGTCACCATCACGTCAGGGTTTTGAGATATTTGAAGTTATATATAAGGAAGATGGGAGTTTCCGCCACTTTTTAGGTTATATAGTAGGCGTGCGGAATTTTTTTGGTCTTGTTTCAAAACGTCAGCATTTAGTACTCTTTCTCTTCAAAATAAGCTATTCATCAGCCACCAGTGATCTTTTTTCGAAAAGATACAGCTGTTTACAGTTTCGACATTCATCCGAACAACCGTATGAGCTGTGACGTTGCAAAATTTTCGCAACTCACAAATTCTGAAAAACTCATAATTTATAAAAATTTATAAATAATTTGTGAAACTTAGAGATTCCCTGTAGAATTTAGAAATTTCAGATTTGCGGTCGAAGACACGGCTGTGGTACGGTAACTCCATGACGAGGGCTATTTAAAAGATTTATAATTTTAAGGACTTATTCTGTTCGTTTACTTTCTTTTTATTTGTACAATCTGGATTCATCGAGACATCGTTAGACTTCGAAGGACTTCTTTCAACGTCTTGATTTTGATGGACGCCATTGTAAATTTTGATGGACGCCATTGTAAACTCTTCGAACGGCTCGATCCCTTCACATCGCATTTCGAGCTATTTGAATCTTCCCGCCTTCCCATCTGCTATCGACAGCCAGCCTCACATTAGCTGCTGATCCTCATCCTAAATTACTTTTTATGGATGCCTGCCTAATGAAGAGTAATATTATAAATTACTTGAGAATATGTTCAGCCAGGATAATTTCAGGTTCCACGAGGTGATGAAAATAATGTACCGGAGAGCTATGATGTTGGAAAACAACTCTGGATCACTACAGATCGACGAAAGGAGGAAGGATGGATGATTACTCGCAACATCGGGGTACCTGAGCTCCTCTTATTCGTATGGCCCTGGAATGTGAACACCACGTCACGTCCCGCCGTAGCCTCTTCACCTCCTTTTTCTGGGAAAAAGGAGGAGAAGGCAAGGCGAGGCAGAGTCCACCATCGCTGGCACTACTTTCCTTCTTCCCTGCAAACTACCGCCGGGTCTCGACGTGCTTCGAGGTAACTCCAGTTTAGTTTCTTAGTACGACAATCACTGTATCTGTATATAAACGTTTGGAATTCCTTAAGGATATTCCAGGTAAGGTTCTTTTTCTTTCAACCAAGTTGGAGGAAATCTGGCTCGAAACATTGCCAACCATCGTGGATAAAAATCGGACTTGAAAGTCGAGATCAAAATGGCGCAACACGTGATCGAGGTGGATATTCCATGACTGGGTCTTCTCTCCTTATGTGAAATATTTTCGGTTAAGTGAAGTGCGATATGTTTAAGTGAAGTCACCTGTTTCCCTATTTGAGACAAGAAGTCCGGAGTCGAGTCCCGATCGAAGTTAGCTTACCTTGTGCCCCCCCCCCCCCCCCTACCTTTGAGTCTCTACGTATATTCACAATAATTCAAGTGTAAATGATATTTATCGAGTTAAAGTGAATTTTTCTGTTATGGATTGCGGTTGGTGATAATGTCGAGGTACCGGTCTGTCTTATTCCAAAGTGCTAACCCCCCCCCCCCCCCCCCCCCCCCCT
>WSXT02229887.1:0-16327 GCA_011762715.2 Neuroterus valhalla | reverse complement strand
ATGCCTACATCTAAACTCGTCTGTCGATAATCGACTGCGCTCAGGAGTTTTGGTTTTCTGCATTTTTCCTCTCCTCTGACCAAAATGTTCAGGCGAATGCAAGCGTTTCAAATTACATTAAAAATCCGGCTGCAGACGGTAGGGGTTTCAAAGATTAAAAATCCCACAGGATTAAGTACGTCAAGATTTGCTTGGAGGCTTGTTATGAGAGTTGGGGTTATTGGGGATTTCGGGAAGGGATTTGAGTTGAAGGGTTCAATGTCTAACGATATCCTGTGGGAGGGGGGAATATAGATATGTAAAAACCCGAAAAAGGTATACATGGAGTGATAAATCTAATAAATCTACTCAAATTACAATTGGGGGATTTTATCTTTATATTGGGGATCATTTACTAGAAACCAAAACTCAATGCGGAATATCTAATGTATATTTTTCATTCAGATCATTTACCTACTACAATAGAATTAAAACTCAAACAACAGTAAATAATCAATAAAAGTAACAAAATAAACAATTGTACAGGAAAAGAAATACAAATACAAGAGGTTTACAAATGGTGTGCCGAAAAAGAAGACTCCTATCGTATGTTCCTTGAGCAATCAAAAGTTTATTACAATAAGAACGACTCAATTGAAACCATAAACTTAGAATTAGAATCAGCAATTAAAGTGGTTGCGGTAAATGCGGACCTTTGTAATTTACGTTCGGTAGGAGCGAAAAATATCATTTTAAAAAACAAGGGCTGGCAAGATGAACAATATGAAGAATCCAAATTGAATCTAAATAAGGTACTGAGAAGCGCTAAAGTGGATGGCTTTCGGGAAGCAACTCAGGAAGAATATACAGAAGCAAAGGCCGCGCATAAAAAATTAATCAGGAAAAAGAAAAAGGAAATCAGGCAGAGGGATCTAAAGGCACTGGCTAACATTAGAAATTCTAAAGACTTTTGGCTGACGATCAAAAAACACCTAGAAAAGGAATATGTGATATGTCCAATTAACATGAAGGAATTGTAGAGGTATTATCAATTAAATTCAAGAAGGTCAGTTACAAAAACAATAATTATAGAAAAAGGACAGGAACTCCCGGAACTAGATGAGAAAATAACATTCGAAGAAGTAATTAGGAGTCTGGGTAGGCTCAAAAATTGCTAAAGCCCAGGTCCCGGCGGTCCGAGCAACGAATTTTACAAAAACTTACCTGCAAATGCTGTGCTTTGTATGATGGAAATGTTCAACAAAATCCTAAAATCTGAGAACGTGCCTTACGATTGAGGGAAAATAAAAACTATTCTAATGCACAAAAAGGGCGATAAAAGTGATTCTAATAACTGTCGTCCAATATCGCTCTTAAATAATATAACAACGATATTTACTCACATCTTAGCAGACAGGTTACAACAATTCGCCGAAAATAATAACCTAATTCCTAAAGGGCAAGCGGGATTTAAGATAGGTCGGAGCTGCACAGACAATATTTCTGTATTAAATACTGCTGTTCAAATCATAATTAATGGAACAAGCAGAACTCTTTTTGCAATTTTTGTTGATTTTAAACAGGCATTTCCATCCGTTAATCACAACGAGCTCTGGGACAGACTGAATGGTTTGGGCTTAAACAGCAAACTAATTCGGACTGTTATAAACCTGTACGAAAACTTAACTATACACTTGAAAGTGAATGGTGGAAAATGAGAAAACTGTCAAGTAAAGCAAGGGGTGCCTCAGGGAGAATCCCTGAGCCCAATTCTTTTTCTCTTGTTCATAAGTCATATTGAGCGATTTTTTAGAGACCACGGGGTGGTTGGAATAGGGTTGGAAGGACTTTTAAAGGTGCTTTTGCTGGCTGTTGGAGACGATATTGTCATCTTGGCGGAGTCTCCTGTGGACGCACAATTGAAACTAAATATATTACAGAAATACTGTAGACTAAATGACCTTGAGGTGAATGTGTCGAAAACAAAGATTGTAGCTTTCGTATCCTGGCAGGATCGCCATAAGAGTACCAAAAATACAAAGTTTTGTGAATTTACTTTTGAAAACGCAGAGATCACAGTAGTTACTTCTTATTGTTACCTAGGGCAAATGTTTGAAGATACTGGCATATTTAGAGAAAATGTAAAGCAGCAACTATCAAAAGAAAACGTATCCTCAGGAACCTCCAGAAGCATATTTTCAAAAGCGAAACCAAGATCCTTGGTAACATAAAATCATTTATTCAATGCTGTAAGTTCAGCGACCTTGCTGTATGGATCAGAAATCTGGTCTTTGAGATATCTAGAAGACATGGAAGAAGCGTAAACAAGGTACGATAAATCGATATTGAAACTTCCTCGTAACACACCAAACTACATCGTAAGACTCGAAACAAATAGACTCAAACTTAAGTACGAGTGCGTAGCTAGAGCTTTAAGGTGGTGGATAAGATTATTAGAAAGCAGGAACCTGCTTCAGTTAAATACATTGAAATCAAACACTTTGAAGTTTAACCGGGCATCTCAGCTCGAGAACCTCTTATCAGAGTTAGGTTTTAAACATGTACTCGAGATTCAGAATCCAGAAAATGTTGAAAAATCGTTTGAAGATGTAATGTATAGACTACAAAAGAATATCAGAGATGAAGATATATTACCTGCTGAAAACTTTAGTTATTTTAGTTTTTACAAGAAAATTGCCTCATGAGACGAATATTTGATAAAGGGCATTAATTAAAACAAAATGATACTTCTCTGCCAGCTTAGAACAGGTAGTTCTAGGAACGCAAGAATATCATGGGACGGTCAAAGATATGAATTTGATTTAGAGAGTATATACCTGAGGTGCAATCAGAAAAAGGAAGATTCGTTGAGCCATTTTGTTGTCGAATGTCCTGCGTATTAAGGGGTTCGTCCTGATTTATTTTCGAGAGAGAAATCGATGGAAAAATTTTTGAATCCTAAATCTCAAATCGGCATAGACGCATTATTTTTCTATATAGTTAATGCATTGAAAATAGGAGCCTTTGGTCTTTTTTAAATAATTTTCCAACCATTGTGTAGTATCATGCGCGTACACATCCTTATATCTATATATACAATATACGCATATACCACACATTGTATTTAGTATTTATCCTAAGTAGGATAGAAATAAGTATTATACGGCTAGCAATTACAAGCAATTATGTATCACTCTCTTGTAACCAGGCACTGGCCCATTATTGATTACAATAAATCTGAACTGAACTGATGTATCTTCTGGAAGAAGTTTTTTCTTCTTTGTGCTAGATTTGACAGTCAATAACGGATCTGAACCTATTCCTCAAGTAGGATACATTGAACGTCAATATTTTCAGAAAAATCATGTTTTTGCGCGAGCATTTTATTTGATACGTGCGCATGCATGTGTCGGAGGGTTTTGTATATTCGCGAGTTTTCGAATATTTTGTGTTGTGTGTGCGTCCCGGTGGGATATCACAGCTCGCGCTACTCCTTATGCTTATTCCCTCGGATCCCCTCATTCACAACCAAGATTCTCGGAAGGGTATGAACCGGGAGCTTCTAGCAGGGTTCCAGAAACTAACCTTTGTTGTTAAAAATTTTATTTTTGAGTAAATGTACAACTGTTTTATAAATAATCCCTTTTTTCGCTGGACATTATTTTTAGCAGGAAATTGATTTTTTTACTGAAAATTCAATTATGTAGTTGACTTGGTTGAAAGTTGAACTACTTTGTTAAAAATCCATTTCTTTTCAAGATTCACCTCTTTGGTTGAAAATTCTAATACTTTGTCGAAGATTCATTTTTCATTTAGTTAAAAAGGATCCTTCTTTTATTTGAAAATTCAACCATCTTATTCTTCGCTGAAAATTTATCCTTCATAAGTTGAAGATCCAACTATTTGGTTGAAAATCCTCTATTTTGTTGAAAGTTTAAATGGTAAAAAATTCAACTGTTCGTTGAAAATTCGCCCTTCTGATTATTAATTCATCTTCTCAGTTGAGAATGAACTTTTTTGTCATAAATGCAACTGTATTCAGAATAAGTAATCGGTTCATCGGTTAATTTCAAAACATAGTTTATGGACAGCTTCTAAGAAAATGATATATGAACATTTTCTCGAATTAAAAACTGGTTTGCTCCACACAAGACGCGCGAAGCGCGCACTAGATGGTGTTCTCTTTCAGGAAAAAAAAAACTTTTTGAAGTTCATGGAACTAATTCAAGAGCCGCAGATGCAGGCAATAGTTGAATGGAGTTTCAGATGATTTTAGGAATATTCTAGATAAAATGCAGAACTATCGATGTTTAATTATAAATTAGATCCTGAATTGTTAAACTGAGTAACTCAATAAAAATTCTCAAAAAAAATCGTAGGAATTAAATTGGAGATTAAGATTATTTGTGAAGCACTGCGTTATATATGATTATACATTGCGTTCGTTTAATGTTCCTAAATAAGAAAACTACAAATTATCTAAAGAACTGCGAAATATTTGGAAATCTCATATCTTTCGAAATATCTTTAAGTCCTTTGAGATCTCAATCATTGACTGACAAATCCCTTAAATATTAATGAAAAATAGTAATGTACTAAGTAATTTTCTTGATCCCAAACTATACATTAATGTATTAGAAATACAATGTTTTTACTCAAGTTTGATGAGAAAATATCGTACGTAAAAAGAGATGAATTCCCCGCATAGTTTTTTCTTCATTCTTCTCCCATTTCTTACTTGATGATCAGAAAAATGTACATTTGAACAAAATACAGTTCATTATTATTATGTAAATAGTTAAGGACTATGCCCGCTTTTCCTTTAAACTATTTTCATATTTTTTCTTCGCTATCAAAGCATTCCTCATTCCTATCACCATTCTTACCATTGCTCTACCTTCCTTAAATTCTCTCTTTGCTTCTTTTACCTTCCGCCTGTATCCCTTCGGTAGCCTATCCTTTACTCTCTCCTTTCCCTCTCATCTAACCATGTCTTCATCATCACTGAAACTTCCCATTGCCCCAACTTTTTCATATACTCCCTCTCATTCCTTTTCATTCTTTCTATTTTTCTTAACCTTTCCTTATCCGCATCCTCATTCTTTATCTCCTCCTTCAACTTCCTGAATTGCGTTGCGTATTCTTTCTGATCCACTTTCTAACTCCTTCACTCTTTTCTTATGCTCCCTCTCCTGCTTCTCTAATTTTTGCTCTGGGTTCTTCATCCCTTCCTTCCAATTTGCCGTCTTATTTCCTGTTTTTCCTTTTCCCCAATCCTCCTGTCTCTTTCCCTACATTTTCGGTGTTTTTAGGGTTGCCCCTACTTCTTCAGCTTCCTCACTAACCCTTTCCCCTCTTTTCCTCTCAATGCAACTTTCTATGGATTCCTAACTCTTCGCTCTGAACTCCTCCCTTTCTGAAGTTTCTCTATATTTATCCCTCGCCTTCCTTCCATTTTTCACCCCTTTTGGCGTTTCGAAAACTTCACCTTTGGAGTCCCTTTCTTCCTTGTTCTCACTTCCCACGTCACCCATCAATCACATTGTAGTCTCCCCGCTTTCGACCTCACCGTCTCTAGCGCTCAAACACCGTATCTACGCCTCGCACTGTTACGTCACTCCTAACTTACTGCAGTATTTCAATCACACACATCTGTCTCAATTGTAAAAAATTTCCACACCCCAAATCTCCACTTTCTTACTCCATTCATACTCTCATTTACTATCCACCCTGAAACACTTTTTCCACCCACTCACCAAAATTTTCTCCATCATCCAACAGAAACTATGCACCAATGCTCACACTTCTCAACACATCTATTTTGGGAACGGAAACTATTAATTAGTTGTCATATCCACCTTTCCATTGACTAAAAATGTTCATTCGACGTAGTCACTTGATTCCCAGGAAAAAGGTGTGATATATATGTGATGCAATCTGAAGAAAGACCCCTAAGCTGCCAAACGTAATTTTAGAGGAGAAGCAGAAGAAGTGGCGACGGTCCGATAGGACTCTTTCGAATATTTTCTCTCTTTCCATCGCACATACTTGTAGAGGTCTATTGTGTGTTTGAGTTCGATTGGTTTCGGGCCGGGCATATTTCGTTTACCCTCACTCCTCTCTGCCACCATTATGAAGCTGAGCGTTCACGATCGCTGGAATGGCTCACAGTCACGGCATTCATGCATGTGTACGTGTCGAGAGAGAAGTCTTGTGTGCTCTCCTGAACGGCGATGTTCCAACGATTATACTGAATGTATTATTATTATCATGAATAATTATTATCATACATCATACGTTTCAAGGAGCTGTGCAATAACCTCATAATATCCGAGAGGAAATGCCTACCAATCACTGCCGCAATCTCTCGATGGCCTGGATTGATTACCAAAAAGCTTTTGATTCAACTTCCCATAGATTTATCATCTGTCTGTTGTTTAGCTTGAAGCTTTATTCAGATATAGTAGGATACATTGAGAGATTAAGGCCTCTTTGGAACACCAGATTTATCATCACTTCTGGAAAACATCGTGTGACTGCCAACAGTATCACTTTCCAGAGAGGTGTTTCAGGGTGTCGCAATGAGCCCTCTCCTCTTCTGCATCACACTATTGCCTCTGTCTCTCGCACTCCGTGATTCTCGTGGATACCTCTGTGGTAACCTGTCGTCGTTTAACAAGATATCTGTGACTATCATGCTTGCCGTCCCAGTTCTACTCTATGCGTTTGGGGGGTACCATGGACGATGAACGAGCTCAGGGCCCTTGATATCACTACGCGCGAGATGATGTATATAAAGAAAAGCTTGCATATCAACTCGTCTGTTCCGCGCTTATTCATCGCACGCCGTAAAGGCGGACGCGGACTTCCCAATCTTCAATGTCTTTACAACCGTTGAAACCCTTGGCCTGAACCCTAACATCACGAGTGAGGACAGTGCGTTTTTCCATCAAGGTACCTCACTTCTAAAAGCACAGCATTATATAGCTAGAGGATAGGGTAGGGATAGTCCAAAGTGCAGCTCGTAACAGATAAGTGCAGCTCGTAACAATAACACTTACATTTTTTTACCGACTTTTTATCACCAAAAAGTTCTTCATATATCAGAAAAGTCTCTCAGGATGCAGTATATGAAAATAAATTTTTGGAAGTACTGCTCTTGCCTCTCACAATACTTACATCAAATATGTAATATATGTCAAAAGCCGGTACTGAATCACGCTCTTTAACTCTTCCTTGATGATCTCAAGAGCAGACACATGTGAGTAGAAAGAGGAGCAGCAGAGCTATAAGCAAGCTGTAGGTGGTGAGGGTCGCCTTCCACTTTCTTCCCATCTCCCCTCTCGCGCTTTTTTCTTCATTAGCTATTGAAACCTCTACAAAGACCCCATAATTTTTTTAGACATTTTGCGCGTGCGCTAACGTCCCAAGAGATGTTATCCACATCAATCTTCAAATAAAGAAAAAATAATGCATTCTGCCAAACAGCATATGGTTTGTTGCAAATATTTTATACTTGATTTTCTCGACAACGGCAAATGAGTCTAATACTGCTCTGTCAAATTGATACTTAGGTAATGAGCTTTTATTACAAAGAAAGAAGAAAATGAGAGAGCGGAAGAAAATGGAGGAAAGGGTAGATTCACAAAAGGGAGTGAATGGGGATATAAAAATGAGTAAGTGGAAGGGGAAGGAAAATAAGGCTTCAGGAAGAAGAAAGGAAGGTAATAGAGAAATACGAGGAACAAAACAATTATACAAGCAGAGGGGAAGTGAACAAGGCAATAGAAAGGCTACGAATAAGTAAGGCAACAAGAGGGGATGGCATGGTGAATGAAGCTCTAAAGAATTTGAGAGGGATGGAGGGAGAAGTCAGATGAAAGATGTGGAGAGTCTGTAACAATGTATGGAGAGAAGGAAGATGACCTGAAGAATAGAGGATGGGATTAGTAATTCAGCTCCGAAAAAAGCAGAAGGTAAAAATGTAGGGGACTATATAGGTATCAGACTCATGTCGGTGAGTTATGGAATATATGCGGAAGTGATCAGGATCAGGCTAGAAAATCAGGTGAAAGAAAAAGGAAGTATTCCACACAACCAGACGGGCTTGAGAAAAAGAATGGGAACAACTGATAACATTTTTGTACTCAAATATCTAGTACATAGGAATTTAGGGTGGAAAAGAGGGAAAGGAGGGGCATTGATTGTAGACTTTGAGCAGCGTGAAACTGAGTGGACAGAAGAGTGCTGTGGCAAGCTTTGTTGTAGGTGAGGAGTGGATGAGGGTCTGTTTGAAATATTCAGAGCTACATTTGTGAATATGTTCAGAGTAAGGATGAGAAAGAGAAAAATCCTGCAGAGTCCGCTATTATTTAGTATAATGTTGGCAGACTTAGAGAAAGAGCTTTAAATACATAAACATTTATTCTCCAGCTTAATTGCCTTGAAAAATTGAACTGCTCACACCACCATGTTTCACAAAATTCACAATAAATCCTTAATCTTAACATCCGAACATACTTTATACAATATCACCATCCACGCCTTAATACTATCACCACTTGCTCGCTCGCTCTTATCGCTTTGCCTTCCTCGCTTCGCCTCGCACGTTTCTCCCTAATTTTCGCCAGCCTCGCAATGCCAAGCTCTGCCTCCGCGAGTAATACCTATTTTCGATCTACTACATCTTATCTGCATTAACCTAAACTTCTTCCTCATCTCTGCGTGCTTCCCCTCTTCGTGGTTCCCTCATTCCACTTATTGTTCTTTATTTAAACCTTCCTATTAATATTTTTACATTCCCTATCCAATCACGGTTTCGCCATCCCTTTCTTCTTCTTCATAAATACTCTTTTTCACATACGCCCTTTGACTTTCCTCTTCAGATCTTCCCATATCTGTTCCACAGATTTTCTCCTAAAGCACTCTATCCATGTGCAGACCCTCTTCTCTTCCTATTCTTGCATTTCAATTCTGCCCCCCCCCCGCCCCCCCCCCCCCCCCCCTCCTCACAAAGAAGGGCAAAAGATACAAATTTCCAACAAACCATTTGAACATTACTCAAATAGTCTGATATTTACCCAAAAGAGATGAACTTTCAACTAGATTGTTTAATTTATGACTAAAAATATAAATTTTTACTCAAGGATAATACTCTAAAATAGTTGAATTTCGAACCAAACAGACAAAGCTTCAACTACAAAGACGTAACCTCGAATGACTACTTAAAATTTCCACTAAGAAAGGTGAATTTGCAACCGAAAATATGATACTGGAACAGATTAATTTTAACCAGAAATAGAATGGTAATAGATGGTAAGTTCCTGTTCGAACAGATAATAGTGATGAAGACTTTATTAGTTTTTCCTCTCCTGGTTTGAATTTTCATTATTTAAATTAAATCAACTAGCTAATATAGAGCGCTTCGGCTATCGCTGATGCTTGGGAGAAAGGAAGATAACCCTTTCAACTCTTTCTTGAAAAATATTTTTACAATCTGACCTAAAGAACTTTAACAATTGAAATTTTCAAGCCTACTTCTTAATGTAACAATAAATTTTAGGTTTTCATGTATTTCTAAAATTACTGCAGTAGGTCTGCAGTTTCATTCTGCGTTCTTGCTAACGAGGCCTATCGAGGATAGGCGAAACGTTCTCTATCAACTAATTTATTTAATCAGAATAATATGTCAGGCCATTTAAGGAAAAAACAATTATGATTGTCATCATTTCAACTAAATAACCAAATTTTCAAACCGAAAAATACGAATTAAAAAATAATGGTTGAATTTTATAGTCGGAAAGACGAATTATTAACAAACCAGCTGAATTTTCAAACCCCAAACATGATTCTTCGAAGAAAAAAATGTTTTCCAACTAAGAAGTTGAGTTTTCAAACAAAAAATATAGTTTTATACCAAATTGTTGGGATTAAAAACAAGCTAAACAATTTATCAACAAAATAGTTGATTTCTCAAACCCTAAAAAAAATAACTTTCAACAAAACAGCTGCATATTCAAACAAAAAGGATAGATTTTTAATCAAGAAGATCAACTATCTATTGAACCAGATGAATTTTCAACAAAATTTATTCATTTTCAACCGAATAGTGGAATTTTCAACCAAGAAAGTGTTAATGACTCAAATATTAAGTAAAATGTGTTCCTGAAGTGTAGTATTTTTATGAATTGTAATTGAAAATCAGAAGTTCAATTTGAAGAAATGCTTATAAAATGAATATTAGGTGAACCCGAAATGGAATGAGGAGAGGGGTTCGTGACAGACAATGAGCGATCAAGCGAGTACGGAAAAAGAGCGGCTGTAAAGTTTAATTTTTATCATTGAAAATACATTACTCTGGGTTATTCGGTGTATTTATTGTGAACTATGCATGCTAGAATTTGAATTATAACAAAAGATAAATAGAAAATTTTGAAAATCCACGTATTTTGTTGAAACTTTGTCTTTTTGGTGGAAAGGAGAGGTGGTACTTTTTGGTTTAAAATGAATCGGTGTTGGTTCGAAATGCAACTGTTTTTTCAATAGATTACTCTGCTTTGATTGATGAATCGAATATTTGGTTGAAAATCTGTCCTTTTTGTTCGATAAATTGACGGTTTAAAAAAAATTCAAAATCTCATTCAGCTGTGATATCGATTGTTCCGTGTTCCGTTGAGAAAAGAGAAACAAACTTTCAGAAATCGAATATTTTATGGTGTTTATAGTGTTCGATTATTCAGTATTTTCTGAGAAGTCATTTGTTATATTCAATTTCTTTTTACATGAATACTTATTACCATCATTATTCTTAAACAGATTCGCAAAATCTTCAACTTTCGGAAATCTTAAAAAAAATTTCCATGTTTACCGGAGATCATTATAATGGCCACACATCTAAATGTAGTTTTCAAAATCGGCATATTCAACATATTAAGCATGCCTGTATAGGTACACAAAAAAAACAAGAAAGCGCTTCTTCCAAAAAATTTAAGCATTACTTTTTAAATGAAACGATTGAAAAAAATGCATGGAAATTCTCTATTCATAGTTTTTGGTAAAAAAAAAAAAAACTTCTTAGTTTGAACTAACTTTTTTTTTGTTGAAAATTCATATTTTCCGGTTGAAGCTCTAACTGTTTTGTAGAACAGGAATTGCCTTGTTGGCTTAATATTTCATCAATTTGTCGGAACATCAATCTGTTCGGTTGAAAGTGAATTACTTGGTGAAAAATTAGTTTTTCTCCAATGAATCACCTCTTTGTTTCAATATTCGACCATTTTGTTAAAGATTCGTTTATACTTTCGTTGAAATTGAATTTCTTTTATGAGAGAACATAACTATTCCACTTTCAGCTGAAAATGGATCCAGTAGGAGTTAAAGATTTAATTTACTGGTCGCAAATTTATACATTTCGTTGAGACTGATTGATGATTCTTTTTTCCCTTGAAAATTCTACTATTCGGTTAAGAATGCAAATGTTTTTTGTTGACTACCAATCTCCGTTGTTTAAAAATTCTACCATTTTGTTGAAAAGAATTTTTTTGGTCGCAAATTTTACTGCTGGGTTCGAAATGGAGATTCTCTGATGAAAATTCATCTCTTTTATTGAAAGATGGGCTAATTTAGTTAAAAATTCAACTAATTCGTGAAGTTATCTTTTTTGATACAAAATTAGGCTTTTTTGTTGAAAATTTGTCTCATTGGTTCAAAATTTAAACAATCCAGTAGAAAATTAACATATTCCGTTGAAATATAACTTTTTTGTGAAATTTTTTTTTTTTGGTTGATCATTCAACAATATTGGTAGAACATTCAACTGTTTGGTCAAAAATTGAACTATTCATTCAAAAATCTAATCATTTGTCATAAACTAACCATTATATTGGAAAATCATATTTTTGCATTGAAAATACAACTGTCTGGTAAATAATGAGTCTATGGGTTGAAATTGATCGGGTTGATAAAAAAATCCGTCTTTTTGGCTAAAGATTAGACGGTTTTTCCCAAAATCTCTCTGTTGTGAATAAATTCAACTAGTTGAAAATTTGTCTTCTTGGTTCAAAATTTTAACTTTTAGGTTGAAAATAGACCTGTAATAGGTTGCATTTCAATCTTTCTTATTCGTAAATTCGACTATTTAGCCGAAGAATGAAAATGCATTCTTGTAGGTTGAAGATTCATTTGTTGTGTTCAAAATTCAACTGTGAAAAATGTATTGAAAAATTCAATAAGTAAGGTTCGAAAATTTGAATGAAAAATAGCCCAAAATCAATGACGCAGTTTATGGACTGTTTTTGTTCCTTCACACAAGAAAATCATCGCGCTCAAAGCGCGGGATTGTTAATGCTAATAAAACAAAAGAATCTAGAATAAAGGATGCAAAACTTACTTAAAAGATCTCTGAATGTAGTATTGTCATGTGTCATTAAATTGTCAATTATAGTTCTCCAGTAAGGCAAACATGGAGCTGTCATTTGGAAGAAAGCAGGATCCAGTAACAAATCGAGAACATCTTTACGCCATGCTTTCCTCGTATACTGATACCCAGATAAGGAACTCAGAAGTTGTGAGCAGGCAGTGAACGAAGCGATGTTTTTTGTTCTGTGTCAAAAATAAAATCGAAAATGAAACTCATAGTTCATATGCAGGCAGTAATTTCGAACCGAGGAAATAATTTTTTATTACACTGAGAAAAATAGCTCATACCGTGAGCCTCACATTCCCTAGGAATAAATACGCTTTTATTAAAAATTATATCGAAACTAAAAAGGATAAAATAATCACTTCAATAATAGACAGAAGTCGATTATTATTCGTGCCATAAAATAGTAATCGACTTCTGTTTATTATTCAAGTGATTATTTTATCTTTTTTAGTCTAGATATAATTTTTGATAAAAGCTCACAAAATCTTTATTTATTACACAAAGACTTCGCTAATATTTCAAAGATTCCAGAAAATTTCGAAAATTGTAAAGATTTTTCAAAACTTTGAACATTTCGAATATTTTAGAAGATTTCCAAGATTTTACGTGAATTTCAAAGATTCAACAAAGATTTGAATGATTTCACTAAAATTATCAAGATTTATCAAATTTCTTAAATATGTTGGAGACTCTACAGAAATTTGCAAATATTGAACAAAGTTTTCGAAGATTCCACAAAGATTTTAATCGTGAAAATAATACTAGAATATCACCAACTAAATCTTCTGAGAAACAAAGAAAGGTGCAAAGTATATAGAGTAATTTATAATACTTTTAACATATCAGAATTAAAGATAATATTGATAAGTTCACATTTTAGAAAAAGCTTCAATAAAAGAGGATCCATAATCGTCAAATTACAATAGTCGACGTTTTGCTTTTCAGTTTTAAAAGCTCCATAAAAAATGTAGGGATGACTTTAGTTCTATCCCCAGGTATTTTGCAGATATTCCGATTTTACATTAAAAACTAGAGTAGCGACTGAAAATAGGGTAGTATAGGGACCAAATCTTGAGAATTAGAGGGTTTTGGGAAACACATCTCAAAAATAGGAGACTTTAGCGACCAAATAATAAAAAAAGGGAACTTTCAGGATCAAATCTAAAAAAAAAAGGCATTTGAAGTTTGGATGCCAAATCTAGAGAATAGGGTATTTTAGGGACCAAAGCTATGTTATTTCGTTGACCACAGTAATAAGTCAATTCTTGATATTGAATTGTGTCGAATACTGGGTTTAATAATTTTTGGAGAAACGAGGGAAAATCTGCTCCAGCCCGGATTGGAACCCGGAACGCTAGTATACAATAGAAAAGCGTTCAACCAATTACGCCACCGGGGCTATAGCAGATAGTTTCTCCTATTTCCACAGGATGACGCGGATCTACATCTCTTTACCCTATGAAATGCAGCATATTCGTGTTATCTTGATGATCAGTGTAATCAATGAATTTCGGATGTCCAAATGTGTCGACTACTCATGTATAGTGCCGTTTCTGGTTCGAATCCAGGCGGAGACAGTTTTTTCTCGCTACTTCAACAGTTATTAGGCTCAGTTATTGGCAAAATTTACCAAAATAATTATATGAGAAAAATAATCTACATTTCAGATTGCTGCCTCAAATTTTGAAATTTAATATCATAAGCGGTGTAAATTTTTTCCTCAGTGTATAGCTATTCGATTGAGTTTTGAATAAGACTATTTGAAAACTCACGTATGATTTTTGAGATAAGGCGTAACGTTATACATGAGATTCGTTAACAAAGTAGCGACTCTTTCTTTTTCTTGAGAACCATAGCTGACGTCCAGTAAAGGAGCCAGAATTTCAGCCAAGACAGTTTGCGCTTGAACACTATAAGCCGCATTGGGTGGAGTTCCGGGTGTAACTGAAAGTAAAAAATCAGAGGAATCTTGAATAATTTCCACGTTCCATAAGACGAAAACAGGGCCAGCTTCAACAATAGGCTAAAGTACTTTAAAGCACAAGGCGAGGGAAGCACAGTGGGTAAGGCGTCAAAATCTGTTTGAATAGAGAACGAAATTTTAACAATAGCCATGAATTTTCAAGAAAAAGAGACAAATATTCACTCAAGAATAGAATAGATCAATTCCCGGTGATGATAAATCTCCAGGAAAAAAGAGTGCATTTTTGACAGGAGTTCAACTTTAAAACAACGAGTAGCAGCAGGAGAACGGAAAATTATTCGGAAAAAAGGAGAAAAAGCAGATTTTTTTAGAAATTTTTCCAATAAAAGGGATGAGTTTCAACGGAGAGGACAAATTTTTATTCATTTCAATTCAATTAATTTATTAATTCAGAGAAGACATTATTGGCCAACTGGGTTCATCAAGTCAAAAACAAGTCCATGATCAACTAAAATAATTGTCAACAAAATTTTCGAATTTTCAACAAAAGAGATTATATCTCTACCCAGGAAACCAATTAGCCAAAATTTCAACAAAAATTGGATTTTCTACCAAAATGGTAGAACTATCAACCGTAGTTTAATTTCGTAACGGAATAGCTAAATTTTAAACACAAAAAGATAAATTGTCAACAAAACTATACCGTTTTCAACAAAAGATTGAATATTCAACCAAAAATGATTCAGTTTTGAACAGAAGAGATGATTTAAAAAGTAATATAATGAATCTTCAACTGGAATAGATACAAAATTAATTTTGAAGAAAAATGAACGTCAAAGTTGCAACCCAGAAGATGAATTTTTAACCAAGAATATAAGTTTTCTACAAAGAAAAGAAAGTCTGAATTGCTACCAAAGGAGATGAATTTGCAGAACAATAATACAAAATTTCAACCAAATTCACTTTCAACCAAAACAATTTTTTTTCAACTGGAAAATTGACTATTTTTTTTCGTTGACTATTATTCTCTTTTGGTTGAGAATTAACATATTTTGCTAAAAATTCATCTACATTGCTGTAGGACTATATTGGCATAGAATCCAACTATTTGGTGAAAAATGAACTCTTTGTGGAAAATATGTCTTTTTGGCTATTAGTTGACATACTTTGTTGAAAATTCTTTTTGTTTATTGACAGAATTTTTTTGAAAAACAAAAAATGTTCATATGTTACAAAATTTCTTATTGTGAACCACTTCAAGAACTAATCTTGTATGAGAAATGCCGATGTACTGATTTTGAATGATTTCGAGTTAGTTTAGATTGTTTGTGGAAAGATAAAAACAAAGTTGTGGAAATGAGAACTCTCACCCTTTTTCTAGAATCTAGCTAAGAGTATTTCTAGAAAAATATTATCGAAATCAATTAAGAATTCTGGGCAAAAAAATTCGAGTTTAGTTAACTGAGTTATTTTTCGGAAATAAACAATACAATTTCAGTTTTCATATAGTGTCAGAAGAGGAGTGGCGCCATATTACTAAAGGCGACCCTGGTAAAAAATCGAGAAGTTTGGGAGCTTGTAGGTCAGACAAAATGTTTTGAAATATTTCGAAAGATAGCCGATAATATTTTGTGACAAATATAATAGATACACACCTGCACCGTTTTTACCTTCTTTACCTTCAGAAGACCCTTCAGCAACATCAAAAACGTCCTCCCGAACTGCCAAATTTCTTCGCAACCAGGTCGTTTGTTCTAGGCATGCGCCGGCAATTTGCGAGCAGGATTCAATTAACTAAAAGGGAAAAATGTTTGAACTTAGAAAATTTAATTCAACACAACTCAAGATGAGAAATCTTCTTCAAAGTCGACAAT
Source organism: Neuroterus valhalla (assembly GCA_011762715.2). Classification (NCBI taxonomy): domain Eukaryota; kingdom Metazoa; phylum Arthropoda; class Insecta; order Hymenoptera; family Cynipidae; genus Neuroterus; species Neuroterus valhalla. The sequence goes on along the minus strand of WSXT02229887.1, from coordinate 126 downwards.
TCAAATCCAACAACAAAATTATTGGAACCTACAATTCGCGGAAAATGAACTTTTTTTCATACGTGCGTAAGAAATGCTACTTTGCACGTCTGTTTAGCAAGCGCGAAATGCTGAATTCCCCACCAA
>WSXT02229876.1:0-16328 GCA_011762715.2 Neuroterus valhalla | reverse complement strand
TTAAAACCTAATTCACAAGAATTGATGAAGTCAATGAATAATAAAGAGATAAATATTAATTGCGGAATTCGCGATGCAGGTTTCAATGTAGACGCGTCTTCCTGGCTTGATTTTCAAAACGAGCGAGCAAAAAACCCCTTGATACTCATTTTCAAGTTGATGCATGGAATAATTTTGGGAAATGTCTGCCATTTCGGTTCCACCATTTCAATTTTGGAATTTTTGACATGATCATCGAAATCAGCGACTCCTAAAACCCCTTGATTCTCATTTCAAAGTAAACGCATGGCAAATTCTAGAAAAATGTTCGCCATTTTGTGTTCTTAATTTTTAATTTTGTATTTTTGACTCAATTTTTGAAATTAGGCGACCCCAAAACCACTTAATACTCATTTTCAAGTAAATGCGTGGCAAAGTATAGAGAAATGTCCGGCGTTTTGGATCCACCATTTTTATTTTTTGTGGGGATTTTGAACCACTGTGGCTATGTAGCCCTTGCAAGGCATCAGTTTCCTAAAAGAACAATTTTTGAATTTCTGATTTGTAACTTTTGTGTGTGTTGGAATTGCGAAATCCTAAATTGCTGGAGCTTCTACACAATGCATGATGGGTATTCCACTGTTCTCATTCTAGTTCTGATTGTAAAACACCAAGCTTCTCCTCAAGTGATATCTTTGTCCTTTAATTGTCAAACATTGATTTGCTGAAGCTGCTACACAATGCACGATGAGCTGTTCATCATTGTCTCTCTGAACAAAATTTCTCCTCTAGCAGGTACGAAGGTAAGGACTGTTACGTTCTGTCAAAGAGGAATGATGTTTGGCTCTCTAATATATATGGATGTGTATAGAACCAAGCCGGAAGTGCAAGGCTAGGCGGGTTCGAGAGAAGTAATGGCACCTCGCTGTAGACGTGAACGGATTACGCCCATCAGGCATACCCAACAAAGCTTCCTTCTGATCGAGAGCTGCCTAGTCTCGTTTTGTTAAAGAATCGTCAAACATAACTTTGTGTCTCCCAAAAGAAAGAAAAGTGCTCTGCGTTTTCCCTTATACTTTTCTCTCTTTCACTTCGCAACTGCGGAGACACTCGTAAGCTCACGAGGGCACAAGAGACGTCGGATGCCCCCGAGGGCATTCTTCTCCTGTCTCTCGTTCTTCTGGATGCTTTGAAAATAATTAGACTTGGCAAAGTTGCTCGGATTCAAAGTCCCCTATATCGAAGTACCTACAATGCCTCAAGTATTCCCGATTCTCAGATCTAACGAGACAGTTTCTTTCAAAGTCGCGTAATCGCGTACTCAAGTGTAGAGATTTATTTGTATACGTACAGAAGATTCCCAAATTTCATGCGAAAATTCGATTCGTTATCAGATGGGACCCTGGTTACTTCTTAAGGTGGTAGATCCGACACTGATCAGCCAAAATGGAGGGAGTCAGAATTGTTTTGTAACGCTGTTTCAGGCGGACCCTACCAGAAAATTCCAACCAGGCACTGCCGACTAAGAAAAATCTAATTTTTTGATATTCAAAAATATAAACGGAAACAACAATTTTTAGCCAGATAACGCTCGATTGAAAAAAGAAGTCAGAAGGAAAAACAAAAATTCCAATTTTGATAGCACGAAAAATATCTCAAAATAATCTGTAATCTCGATAACTTCCGAAGGATGAACATATTCGATCGTGCTTTGGCACCCCATTTGAGGGATCAAAGAGACGATTCTAGTTTGTCAACAGCTTTTTTGGATCAAAAATAAAAGGGAATCATCCTCCAGGATGATCTTTACAACTTTTCGAGTTTCCTCAAAGAATAGAAAATCTCAATTTCGGTACCTCGAAAAAAAAAATGAAAAGAAAATCTGCCCGCTGCGCGGGCACATTCTTATCGCGCATGACTTACTTCGCCCGTGAGTTTGAGCGTGCCCAGGGCGCGCGTCTTTCGAATCTCGCGCTTCGCGCTCGATTGTGATCCTACCTCGCGCTCCGCGCTCGGTTATGAAATTTCCTCGCGCTACGAGCTAGGCCTTTGCACCTCCCTACAGTTGTATATAGAGCTTGTGAAACTCAAAAGCGAAATACCGACTTCTTCAATTTGATGAGTGTGAATTCTCTTTTGTTCAAGCTTTCCGAGCTTCAACGACTACATTCTGATCGCGTGTCTCGTGCTGCGCAGTCGATCAAAGTTTGTTCCAAACAGCAGAGAAGTTTTGTTGCCTAATTTTTTTCACATGTTGTGTAGTTTTTCTGGAAATTCAATTTTTTCATTTTTAATTTCCCTTTTTACGATTGAAAAAAACTGCACGTCCAATAGGGAAAATATTAACAAATTCACATATGTTTTTCGGGTAAATAAGTCTTTTCTATCAATTTTCTGTGTTAGCCTTATTCATATTTAAAAAAATTGTATTATTCTATTTTTGTAGTTAATTTTCCTGATTGAAGAGAATTCATTTTATGGTTTTTCATAAATGAAGCAATAACTACTTGTCCTATCAAAAAGTTAACTTTGCCAAATTTGTTGAGCTTTTTTTAGTTTATAAGTTTAGTTCATTTATATTTTCCCGTACCTTGCATAGTTTGACCAAAAATGAATCTTTCTATTTTCCAATATTTTTTGTGTGACCGAAATTTGAATTTTCGATTTTTCGAGAAAACTCGAAAAATTGTGGAGATCATCCTTAAGGGCTGCTAAAAGGAAAAAATTCTTTTTCTTCAAACTTTTTTCTACATCTTGCGTTGTTTGGCTTAAAATTCTCATTTTCGTTTATATTTTTTAATTTCGAAAATGCCGCCACTCTGACAATTAAAAAAAAAAAAAAAATCGTAAGAATAATTTGTTTCACTTTTCACCTACTACCAGAAACCGTACTTACGGTTTTTGAATCTCAGTAAAAAAAAGTAAAAAAAATGTTCGGGATGCTCCCCCTCTCCTATTTTTGATCCAAAGTAGCCGGTCAACAAACTCGACATGTCTTTTTGTTTCCTCAAAATTGGTACTAAAGCATGATCGAATATGATCATTCTTTTAAAAGTTATCGAGTTCACAGATTATTTTCATTTATTTGCTGTGCGATCAAAATTAGTATTTTCGATTTTTTGAGAGAATTCAAAAAGTTGTATTCAACATCTTGTAGGGCTCCTAAGAAGAAAAATTTTTTCTCTTCGACTTTCTCTTCGATCTTGCGTTATTTGTCTGAAATTCCCATCTTCTTTTATATTTTCGGATTTTGAAAATACCATAACTCTCACAATTTTGTTTTTATCTGAAAAAATGACTGAAATAAATTGTTTCACTTTTCACCTGCTACAAGAAATTTCACTTAGAATTCTTGAGTCTTGGAAAAAAAGTCCAACAAATTTTTCAAAATGCTCCCCCTCTTTGATTTTTCATCCAAAATAGCTGGCTAACGAACTTGACCTATTTTTTTGGTCACCCAAAATGTGTGCCAAAGGGCAATCTAATCCGATTTGTCTTTCAAAAGTTATGAAGTATACAGATGACGACAACGACGACAACGGCGACGACGACAACAGACAGACGCCAACGTGGAAACTTAATTTTTCTGAACAAGGAGGTCTTAAAACGTGGAAATTTTATAAATACCGCGAAACTCAAATTTCACATATAACCATTACCTTCTTATTATGTTGAGAATGTAAAAAACAGTGAAGAAGGAAGGAGAGTAAAGATATGAGAGAAAGCAACCTCCAAATCCCCTTCTTTCTCTTTCTTTAATCTTTCGTCTTTTACCCTCTCATTCTGAATGAGATGGTACTGGTTTTATGTGAAAATTGACTTTCGCGGATTTGATGGAATCTCTAAGTTTTGAGACCCCCTGAGTCAGAAAAAATGGTTTGTATGAAGGTGTCTCTGTCTGTGTGTCTGTCTGTAGTCTGTGGTCTGTAATCTATATACTCGATAATTGTAAAGTTCGTTACATGGATCTCACAATTTTAGTAAATAAGTTTTGTCATCGAATTTCTGTAATAATGTTCTCATTCTTTATGGTAGAGAATTTTTTATTTATTATTCCAGCAAACAAGAGAAATCATATAAATAATCGAATGGAATTATATTGAACAACAGTAACTACGTTCAACTACTGTCGAGCGGGAGATTTGACGCCGAGGATCGGTGTAGGCATTCAATGCTATCGATTGTCTACATCTAAACTCGTCTGTCGATAATCGACTTCGCTCAGGAGTTCTGGTTTTCTGCAGTTTTCCTCTCCTCTGACTGTATGATTAGGTGAATGCGAGCGTTTTAAATTCAAAATCCGGATGTATTCCCTTTGTCTTTATTTCCCCCTCCTGTGGGAGGGGGGAATAAAGAAATGTAAAAACCCGAAAAGGGTATACATGGAGTGATAAATCTAATCTGATCTAATCTATCGAACAACAGTAGAAAATTGAAATTAGGATGAAAAATAATCGAAGCTAAATTTGTAAACAAGAAAAATTCAGAATAAAAATAACAAATAAAAGTTGATTGAAATATAAATCATGCACACAAAAAGATACTCAAAATTATATTTGATTGAAAAAAAAAATAAAAAAGTTATTCTTCGCGCTCGTTAATGTATTTACATCGCGCTACGCGCTTGGCTTCATACGTGCTTGATTTATTTTACGGTGTAATGCAAACACGGAGTTCCAAATACTGCAAAACTGTTGGAAACCTTTACTTCTATGAAGATCATTGCATTTTTTTTAATTTTTGATGAAAATTTTTTCGAAATTATTTATACATATTTATATTTCGCATAGTTTGTCTAGAAAATTGATTTTATTCTTGTTTGAAGAGCGACGTCACGATTAAAACAGGAAATATGCACTGAGAACTTTTATATTAGAAAAATAACTAAAATAGATGTCTACAAATTTACTGTTGACTATTTTTCAACAAGACGAACAGTTTTCACTGTAATCGCGATAACGCACTTGCAAGAATGAAAAAAGTAGAGCGGTCGAGGGACCGCCGACAGAAGCTTTGCTTTTTCGCGTTGAAAGAAAATCATAAATTTTATTGTCGTTCATTATTCGATTGAGAGAGAACAGGTATCCTTTCACTTTATGATTACATGCACGCTAGTTAAAGAAATATTGTAGCAGAAAGTATAAAGTCGATCGCGATTGGAGATTAAAACTTTAAAGAAGTTAAATCATTAAAGTTTTTAAGTTTCAAGTGTTATACGTAGACATGAACTCTCAGACGAATCACTTTAGGAACTATTTATTAAAAATGCCTTTACATGCACGCAACGTGTAAGTCCGTGCCGCAGAATCTACTGTTCATATCAGTGTGCTCAGATCGGAAACTGAAGTCAGTGACTAACACACGCGCGCTGTGTGTGAGCAAATATTACATCGGCCTTCAGGAAGGGAGGGATGGAGAAGGAGAAAGAGATAGAGGGAGAGATAGCTGCGTTGGTGACATGCATGTCGCATTTTTGGCGTGTCGCATTTTTCGTGTTTCACATTTTTCGTGACGTGATGTTCCCGTTTTTCTCAAATAGGTCGCCTCGTTCAGAGTATATGGATACCCTCCGAAAAGAAGCAAAGATTCAAAAATGCCATTTTCCAGCAGAACGACGAGAGAATAGAAGGAATATTGAATAGAAAAATTGTCCATCTTGAAGAGGCCTTCAAGTTCTTTCTGAATCATTTTTCAACAAGACGTATATTTCCTATTTTAATCGTGACAACGCTTTTCAAACAATGAAACATTTAATTCGCTGGCCAAACTATGCAAGATGTAAATATCAGTGGCGAGTATTTTGATGAGAACGTGTTCCTCAAGGATAGTAGAGACTTAAGTTAACCTAATTTTGAGAAAAAATTTCATCAGAAATGAAAAATTCAATAATCTTTATAGAGGTTAGAGGTTTTTAGCAGTTTTGCAATATTTGCAACTCTGTGTGTGCACTACACTCTAAACTGGGAACATACATTTCATACATACATACAATACATAATCGAGCGCAAAGCACGAGATCCGGAAAACGTGCGCCTTGGCAGGCTCAAACCGGCGAGCAGCGCGCGCAACGTGACATAAGAATGTGCCGGCGCAACGGGAAGATTTTTTATTTTTGTAAGTGCGTTATTGCGATGAGGAGGGAAACTATTCATCTCATCGAAAAATAGTGAACAATAAGTTTGTAGATTTTTTTAAGGTTATCAATTTTAGTACTATTCATTTTTTTTGTATCTCATATAGTTTTGCTGAAAATTGAAATTTTTCATTTTGAGTAACATTTTTCAAGATTTAAAAAAAACTATGCATCTTATGAATAATGTGTTTCCAAAAAAGTTTTCAGATCTTTCCAAAATGAATAATTTTGGTGCTTGACATTTTTTTGCAGCTTGCATAGTTTGAATGGAAACATACATTTTTGATTTTTCAAAAAGCGATTTCGGTGGATAAAACCAGAACGATTGGTCACGATAGGTGTCTGATAATTAAATCCCTCAAGGCTCTCTATATTTCATTCCGCGTCCAATACATAAGGAGTGAAATTTCGATTTTTCTTCTAGGTATTGTTATAGTAAGGGAATTCACGAATTTGAACTATATTTCCCAATGAAAACAATTTCTTTATTTATCAATTTATAAATGTAATAATGTAACCTATAAATTTGAACTTGAATTTTTCGGAATAAATTAATTTCGATAAACGTGATCTTATAAGAATAAGTACTCAATCATTTTAATTTGTTCCGATAAATTTTGTACTTCTAGCAGCTTCCGGAATGATTTACGCCGGGGCCGGAAACAAAACACACACATCAGAACACAATCCAGGCTCGAACGTCTAATACACAGATGCGCTAACACAATCACGCACTTCACTCCAAGATAGAGTTCCCGAATTAATCGTGAACCATTTTCGAATCATCACTTCGAGTTCGTGAATTCTTTTTCAAAGTTTGTACATTACTGATGAAAATCCATGATAATCTCACAATCTTTTCTCGTATCCGAGACCCAGCTACAAGTTCGTGACTTTCCTGTGGATTATTTTTTTCCGTGTAACGTACAAATTAATATGCGATGCAACGTGAAAAATGTGTGGGACAAATAGAAGAATTTATTTATAAATAGAAATAATAATGCCCTTTTTCTTTTTTTTTTTACAAAAATTGGAAAAAATTGAGTTGACAAACTCAATAGAGAAACAGGGCCCTGAACTTAGTTTTGTCCCGGGGCCCTATAAAGTCTAGGTCTGGCTTTGGCATAAGAATAAATTATACTTTTCTACTGTCTCCATGCACTACTTTCCGTATAGTTCAAATTACGATTTCCATGATTCGGGTTTTCTACCCATCCTAATGTCGACTGCAGTTGACATTTGATTCATGAATTCCCAGTGAACCAACGTTCCTGGAGTTCCAGCTGCGGTTTCTGTGTTATGTCAATGAATTCAGCAGTTTGAGGTAAAATGTATGTATAGGTATATATGCATATAGGTAGATAGATATAGAGGCACATGTATATCTGGTGGGCGAAGACAGGTCGTTTGTGCATCCGCAGGTGTAATGGAGCGCGAATCCGCCATGGAGACGAAAAGATTGTATTCGAACGGGAGATGCGACTTTGTAAAGTATAAATGAAGCAAGCTCAGTACTTGCTCCGAGATAGAATCGTTTTCGAAATCCCTCCAGCTCATCCCATACTGGGTGAGTAACTTTGAATGACACTTTAATCTGATTTCAATTTTTATGCAATGCACGACATTCCTCCGAACGTATAGCTTTGTTGCCTATTTGCATTACACGTGTCCTGCATTTCCAACTTTTTGTCTATACTGAACTATATATTGTTCAATGATTTTGTGAATAATTTAACAATATTTAAACTGTTTCTTTCATGATTGTAGAGAACCGAACAGAACCTTATCTTATTCTGTAATTTATAGAAAAAATTATTTCCTACTCAACCTCGATCTGCTTTCCCTGGATCTGGACATCATGTTTGGAAGACAGTTGAAATTTTCAACAAAAATTGGTAGGGCTCAATAATTCGGATCTCAATATTTGACGGTTGTAAACTATCACTATCTTCCATGCAGGAATCTGACTAAAATTTTTGTTCGATTCTGTTATTGATATGAAAAACAAAATTTCCAGTGAACTTGAGACAACTATCTCTAAGTTTGAACGGAATGTTCAAGAGATAGTTGAATTTTCAACAGAAATTTATAAAGGTCAATATTTTTCATAATTTTTTGTGACCCTATGCATTAAACTTAAGAGCAAGAGAAAGAAATTTTGCAAAAAAACTTTTGAACCCTCATCCATGTAGTGGAATTTCAACCAATTGCTCGGGTTCTCTACCAGAATAATTTTCAACAAAACAAAAGACTGGTTCTCTTACAGCTAAAAAGATAACCTGACAATTGATAGGGAACAATTTTCAACAATATACTTGCATTTTCAATCAAATCGTTCATTTTTCACTATCAAAAGATGAGTTTTCGAAAGAAGGTCGAATTTTTCAACAGGAAAAATTGCACTCTACCAGGAACAGTTGCTTTTGCAACTTAAGCAATTATCTTTAAAAAAAAGATGAGTTTCCTGTAGAAAAAAAATCTGCCCGCTGCGCAGGCACATTCTCATGGCGCGCTGAGCGCGCGGCTCGCAAGTTTCAGCGCGCACAGGGCGCGCGTCATTCGGAACTCGCGCTTCGCGCTCTATATTGTATTTATTTCGCGCTACACACTCGGTTTTTTTTCACCTCGCGCTTCGCGCTTGGCTTCATACGTGTTTGACTCATTTTACAGTGTAATGCAAACAAAGAATTGCAAATATTGCAAAACTCCTGAAAACCTTCATTCCTATTAAGATTATTGACTATTTTTTTTCATTTTTGATAACAAATTTTTTTTATTAGGTTTACTTAAGGCTCTACCAGCCTCAAAAAACACATTCCCATTACAATACTCGTCACTGATATTTACATCTCGCATACTTTGGCTAGAAAATTGAATTTTTCATTGTTTAAAAAGCGTTGTCACGATCAAAAGAAAATATACGCCCTATTGGTGAAAATTTAATGTAAAACTTGTTAAACTTATGAAGATGAACAATTTTTCTATGAATGATCTCTTCCTGTCTCTTAGTGTTAGGGTTGAGCATGGAATTTTTTATTTTTATAAGTGCGTTATCACGATGAAAACGAAAACTATTTGTCCTATCGAAAAATAGGCAACCAATTCTTGTTTCTTTCATTTTTTTTTCATATCTCGCATAGTTTTGCTAAAAAATGGAATTTTTCACTTTCGGTAACATTTTTCTCGATTTAAACAAAAACTATGCATCTTATGAAAAAATGGTATGTATAAAATTTCTAGGTCTTTTTAAAAAAAATCATTTCTGATTTTAACATTTTTTCGCGCCTTCCATAGTTTAAACGGAAACATGCATTTTCGATTTTTCAAAAAGCGATTTTAATGGATAAAACCAGAACCATTGGTCAAAAATGGCTGGTTAACGATCGCGTCCTTTCTTTCGCGGCCTTAAAAGATTGTGCCAAAGCACAATCCAATATGAATATTTTTCCGAAAGTTATCGAGTTCACAGTTCATTTTTCATTATTTTTTGTGCAATAAAAATTTGAATTTTCAATTTTTTGAGAAAATTCGAAAAGTTGTATGAACGATCCTGTAAGAAGAAAGGTTTTTTTCCTTTCAATTTTTTTTTTCAATCTTGCGTTATCGAGCGTAAACTTCTCGTTTTCGTTCCTATTTTTGAAATTTGAAAAGCCACAACTCTGGCCATTTTGTTTTCATAAAAAAAAATTATTAGTATAAATTGTTTTACTTTTTACCTTCTACAAGAAACCGTAGTTACGATTTTTGATTCTTGGGGAAAAAAAATCAACAAAAAATTTCAAAATGCTCTCCCTTTTTGATTCTTCATCCAAAAAAGCTAGCAAACATACTCGTCCTTTCTATTCCGGTTTTGAAAAAATGTGCCAAAGCAGGATCATATAAGATCATTCTTTCGAAAGTGATCGAGTTCACAGATTATTTTTCATTATTTTTTGTGCGATCAGAATGGGAATTTTCGATTTTTTTAAGAAACTCAAAAAGTTTCATTTCCGATCTTGTAGGGCTTCGGAAAAGAAACATTTTTTCTCTCGGACTTTCTTTTCTATTTTGCGTTATTTGGCTGAAAATTCACATTTTCTGTTTAGATTTTTGAATTTCTTCTTAAAATGGGTGCTAAAGCACGATCGAATATGATCATTCTTTCGAAAGGTATCGAGTTCACAGATTATTTTTCACCATTTTTTGTGCGATCAAAATGGGAATTTTCGATTCTTTGGAAAAATTCAAAAAATTGTATTCGCTATCTAGTAGAGCTCCCAAAAAGAAACCTTTTTTTTCTCCGACTTTCTTTTCAATCTTGCGTTATTCTGCTGGAAATTATCATTTTCTTTTATATTCTTGAATTTTGAAAATGCTACAACTCTGAACATTTTGTTTTTATCAAAAAAAATCATAAGAATAAATTATTTCACTTTCTACCTTCCATAAGAAACTGTACTTACAATTTTCGAATCTTGAAAAAGAAGTTCGGAAAAATGCTCAAAATGTTCCCCTCTTTTATTTTTCATCCAAAATAGCTGGTTAACGAACTCGGCCTGTCTTTTTGGTCCCTCGAAATGTGTACCAAAGGACAATCCAATCAGATTATTCTTTCAAAAGTTATCGAGTACACCGATTACAGACTACAGACTACGGACAGACAGACACCTTCGTAAAAACCAATTTTTTTCTGACTCAGGGGGTCTCAAATCGTGGAGATTTTATCATATCCGCAAAAGTCAATTTTCACATAAAACCAATACCTTCTCATTCAGAATGAGAATGTGAAAATCGCTGAAAAACGAACTTGTACAGGAAAAACAGAAGCTATCGAAGAAGATGCCCAAAACTAAGAGGATGGATAATGTGGACAAATAGATAAAGTAGGGGAGGAATTCAAGGAAATAGGGAAGTGGAAAAGAGTCAACAAAGAGGAAAAACGAGGAAATTGTGAACCAAAATATTAGAATTCCAGAATAAAGAAAGGAAAGAGAAACAGGAAAGGGGCAAAAACAGGGTATAAAAAGCAAAGAAATTGTAAGGGTGGTTTGATGAAATTCCGAAGGAAGCCTTTGAAAACAAAGGGAAAGAAGCAAAAGATCAGCCTTGGTAATATGCGATAGAGTGTGCAGTAGAAAAAGGTGGTTTGAGTTACGGAGAGAGAAGAGAGTAGTAAGAGAAGTAAAGGAAAAAAAGATGGCAAGATTTAAAAAAATATGGTGTAGAAGCAGAGAAGGGAAGGTTTAATGAAAAATAAAGGGATGTCAAGATAGAAAAAGACGAAAATGTTTGTATAGAAGACAGAATGGCAGGTAAAGAGGAAAAAGATAGAAAATATGCAAACAGGATATTGAAATGTTGAACGTAAAGAATACCTAATGTGTTTACTAGAGATAAGCATTTGTAATTAAGGATGTGTAAGGGAAGAAAGCATGGACTGCGAGATGAGGGAAAGTAAATAGAGAAAAAGTATAGGAATATTAATGATTGGAATACATTCCAAAGGAAAACTACGGAGTTCGCGGTTATGCTATACGCTGGAATACCTGGTATAAGGCAAAGAGGAGAGTTGTAGGGTTGGAAGGGAAAGGACGTTATATGTAAGGTAGCAAAACAGCATGTGTGGTGGATATAAGACGTGGACCACGAGACACTCAGATATAAGGTGAGCAGACAAGTTTAGTCAGGTTAATTAATTACTAGAGCAGAAAGGACGGATGGAGAGTGTGAGGGGAATCTGTGGGAGTAAAAGGGTGAATGGTTAGCGGACAGCGTTCGAATAAAGTAGAGAAAGGAAAGGAATGGTGAATAAATTACAAAATGAGAAGAAGGAAGAAGTTATTTCCTTCAGAATGAGATGCATAGGGGGGGACTAGGAGTAAACGACGATCGATCGGATAGAGAAGAGAGATCAAGTTATGAGCAGACAGATGCATGATGATTAGGGACCCAAAATACAAAAAGTGAAGTGAGTAAAGAAAACACTCATCAGCAAGGAGTCGATATAACGTGTGACAGATTGAAACTCAGATCATAGAAATAGAGTCATTGACATTGGGAAGTAGAAAAATATACGATCATCAAACAAAATAGGTTGTAGGAACAGGACCAGGAGATTGATCGGGAGGAGAATATTGCAATTCGAGGCAAAGGAGGAGGAGGTCAAAAAACAAAATGAGACAACGAAGACAAAGGGATGGAAGGAGTTTGGAGGAAATTACAAAGATTATTGCATGATAGAGAGAAAACATAAGATAGTAGAGAAGAAATAAGAAATCGGTAGGATGATGACTGTGGAGAAAGGAAGTAGAAGTGACAAAAGTATTGAGGTAATGTAGTGGAGGAAGAAGAGTCAACAAAGAGAAAAAGGGAGGAAAAGAGTAGAACAAAATAGGAATGTAAAGAAATATCGTGTTTTAGGAATAGTTCAGAATAAACTTGGGAAGGTAGGAGAAGAGAAAACGGAATGAGAAAAGGAAAACAACATAACAAGTAACATAATTGTGTAATTTTAGAAAATAATGAAAAATGAGATGGTTTTTGATGTTTGATAGAGTTTAACAAAGGAGGCAAAAATGAATCAGCATGGGTTAAGCACGATAGAGTATGAGGTGAAGAATGGTGACCAGAGTTATGAGAAGAGTAAGTAAGTACTAAACGTAGTGAAAAGAGGCAAATGGGTGGAGAAAGGAGAAGGAGTGGATTGGGAGGACGAAATTTGTGGTTGTTCAAGACGCTTATGAAAACGGTATTATAGATGGAACAGACATATAGGTAATTGAAGGAAGAAAGATAATAAATGGTTACATAAACAGGAGATAAGGAAAATATCGGAAGGAGACTTTAAGACAACTGGATATAAGGTGAGAGAATATACTCAATGGGGCAAAAACATTGCTAGAAGAGGAAAAAGGAGATAGAAATTTGAAGAAAAGCTAAAGAAGAGGAAGGATACAGGGAAATCGCATATTTTTTGAGATTAGTAGAGAAAAGAAGGAAAATGCAAAAGAATCAACCAAATGGGAGAGGGAAAAAGAGCAACTTTTACAGATAAAAATATAAGGGGTGGGACAAGAGTGAACTTAAGAGAATTTAATAAGAAAAAGAATGTAAAAATAATTAATAGAAATAATTGTAATGATTAAGGATCTCAAATATAATGAGAGATATAAGATGATGGAAAATTGATTGGATTCGATAAAAATTGATGATTCAAGAAAGGGAAGCATTCCTATAAGGGAAGGAAAGGGAAATATTTGTCAAGACCAGCAAGATTTGGATTCGGGAGAGGGGTAAGAGAAGTTTTAGAAGACCAAAATATGGGAAAAAGTTTTAATACCAGCAGCGCGTTTGAGGAACAGGTAATCCTAAATGCAAATAATATTCTCTAGTGCAAGAGGATACTTCTTTATTTCCTATCGAACGTTCGAATAACCCGCGCACCGTCGCTGTATTAATCGAGCAATATTCCAGCAAGTTCCTCGAGGAATAGAGAAAACACTCATCAGCAAGAAGTCAATATTACCAGGAAATAGAATAATGATTGCATTGAGACTCCCGGAGCAAAATAGAAGCAATGTGCGATTACATGTCATCAGAAATTTACACATTGTTCTCTCACTGAATACATTTCTAGACTGTAATTTCCCAATAATTTCTGGACGTGGTTTTTTCTGGAGGTAAAGTGTAGGAAATGACATCATCTGTAGGGTTGGGTACTATAATAAGAAAGTGTTCATTCTGAGTGTCAAGTAGATGGTTCACGTACTCCTCCTAGAAAAAATAAAAATTTGAGTGAAATCTGGAATAATTTACAGAAGACTTCCGTTCAGCTGAACCGCTACACGACGTGAACATTCGTTTAGCTGAACTCGAGGAAAATTCCCATCACTGTCCACCTCCACACGGGTGTCTCTAGATGTGACTTCTGATTGGTTTCTGCCGTCAGTGGCTTTCTTCTGGGGGTAGAGGGGGCCACTCGAGTTCAGATAAACGAGTGTGGAAGCGTTCAGGTGGATGGAAGTTCAGCTAAATTCGTATATTTAGGTAGGTTAGAACATTATCCCTTTTCTCTCTCTTATATAACCATTCTTCCGCAATAGGTAACTCATGTACCCTTTCACCTCCAGGACTGTAGTCTCCCTCTTCTTCCAATACCTTTTCTTATCCCTTCCACCCCTCATCTGAACACCAAAATCTTAGACTTCTCTGCATTTAATTGTAAACGACTCTTATGTAGTTATATTATCAATTTTCTTCTCATCTTCTTCAAATTTGGATCCTTTCTACCCTCCTTCCTCCTACTACTCCTTCTGCTAGCTTTCTCTTCATCTCACCAAATGATATCGTAGGAAGCGTTACGCCCCTCTACCCTCCTCCTGCCTTATCTTTCATCTCTTCATACACGTCCCTTACCCACTTGATCATACCTCTCTCTACTCTTCCCTTTCTCATCGCCTCCCACAACTTCTCCCTATCTACTAATGAAGATGCGCCCTTGATATTTACGAGAAAGGCTTTTTTAATCTCTCCTTCGCTATTTTGCTATCCATCACGTGTTGAAAAATATAAGTTTTGTCGGTAGTGCTCCCACTTTCCCCTCCACATCATTTCGTAGTCTCTCCGCCAAGATCATTGCATAAACTTTGCATCCCGTGATACTCAGTGTGATCCTCCTCTAATTTTCCTTGCTTATCCTTATGACCCTTCTTATACAGCATCACTAACGGACCTTGATTCCACTCCCTGAAAAATCCCCTCCATACTACCTCCATACTACATCTACTCCATACTAACTATCTCAATCTGTCTTTAATCTATGGTTAATCAAATTGCCATGTTTCGATCTGCACACTGTCCAAGCTGTCATTTCCTATCCCACTCTATTTTTCTACTCCTCTACTCCTTTTCTGTTGATCTAGGCCCTGAAATAAAATTTCGTGAAACTTTCCTTGTCCCCCTTTGTCTGAACCTTCCTCAATTCTTCGCACACATTTTTCTTTATTTTATGCTCTTTCCTTTTACACATTAACCACATTTCCTCCCTCATTCCTACGTACTACATTTCTACGCCTTCCTGCGGTTCCTTATATTACCTATGGCACTTTCTCTCATTTTTCCTCTCATTTCTTCACATTTTTTGTCTCATCATAGTTTTGCTATTTATTCATTATTCTTTCTGAATATTCTCTCCTGTACACACCCTTTTTACCTTCTCTCTTAGTTCTACTTCCACCCTTCCCCCTCCACCACCGTATCACCATAACCTCTTTTTTCAATATCAATGTTTGCGTTGAGAGAGAGATAGTATTGAGAATCGATCAAAGCTGAACAATGTAGATCAGAAAAGTCGCATCAGGGAAAACAGGGCAGATAAACAGGAAGAGAATCCCTAAAATGTGAAAGAAAAGCGATAATGGAGCATTTTGAGGAATTCGGTGGCTTTCGGTACGGAGTCTCACGTACACTTTAACATTTGTGGCACGTTCCTTGCTCACTCGACATATTACATATGTATGACTCACGCTAAATCAGAACTTCTCACAGACATGACACACACGCAGTCAGAGACAACCAATCACAGGCAGACGCTCCGAGTTTTGACACTGCTTTTTCACAGTGTTTACAAAATACAAATCTGGTATACACGTTCCACTTTTTTTCTCCTTTCTATGTCCACCAGTTTTTCACGCAAATCAATCACGCGATCTGCATAAAATACAATATTGAAGCTCGATTGAATGCTGATTCTGATTGGAACGTTCCCAGGGTTCGTCCAAATATTCAAACGAGAACAGAAGTTTTGGGATTACAGTAGGTGTTGTTATTTTCTTTATATTATTGTTTTCGGCATAAATCGTGCACTACAAACGGGTTTAGTATCGGAAAAAGAAGTTGATTCCCTTTTCGTCAGATGAGTCAACGTTTCCTTTTCTCAAATAATCTGGACTCAATTCAGGAACCGAGAGTCTTATTCTCACGTGTCAGGACGTTTGGAAATCCCGAAAAAGGGGAAAAAACCCCTAAACGTATACTAATCATTTCGAAATGTATATGCCCGAAAGTTTTCGGGGTCGCTGAATTCAAAAATGATATCAGTTGTTCAAAATTCAAAATAGCGGCCTCAAAATGGCAACCGACTTCCATAAGAAAGTAGATTCTCGAGTGAAAAATAACTCATATTTAAGTTTTCGGGGTCGCTGAATTCAAAAATGATATCAGTTTTTCAAAATTCAAA